>CAJQZN010040727.1:0-21572 GCA_907164685.1 Colias eurytheme
CGAAAAACGACGTAATCGCGGACGAAGTCGCGGGCAACAGCTAGTATTCACATAAAATATAAGCGCACCTGAAATGGACTCTGGGAAGATATGAATTATTTATTTAACTTTAAAAAAAAAACAACCTCACCAACATCATAATATTTAAATTATGAATTTCCAAGAAGCGTTAATATTATGTAATTTGATTTGATTTTAATGAAATCTCATAGATGGCGCTGTTTTAAATTTGTCTTTATACTACTAAGATTCATTATACTGTTTCTCTGCCAAAATTACTTAAATGACGTAGTTTTTATAGTGTAAAGGTAGACAATAGCATGGCTTACTCAAAAACAACATTTAAACATGAGTCTTTAGATTGTACGCTATCGTAGTACAGAGAATACGTAAGAAAAATAAAGGTTCACAGCTCCTCCCCCGCAGGTGATAGCTTGATAATATGTAGCCTATAGCCTGACCCGACCTGTTAGTAATATTCATGCAAAATTTGAAGTCAATCTATGCAGTACTTTTCGAGATTAGCCCGGTCAAACATACAGACAAACAGACAAACAGACAAACCGACAAACAGACAAACAGACAAAAATTCTAAAAACTATGTTTTTGGCTTCTATATCGATTATAGATCATGGATTATGTATTCTTTTAAAAAAATATTCAATGTACAGTTTTGACTTTCCTACGATTTTATTATATGTATAGATTATAATATCTTCGCTAGTGCTTTCACCTCGCGGCCAGGTGACCTAGATCTCTGTAAAAGTTTCGAGAACTCAACCTCGGATTTGGTACGTTATAATTCAGCGTAAAGTTTGCAATTAAATTTGCGATTTATTTGGGCTTTTTAGTATTTTCGCGGTCGTGTCGTTAAGAAGTAATTTGGGTGGTGTGAATGGAGCGTTCACGTCATGTTAATTTAGATTGATTGTTGAAATATTTTCATATTTTAAACGAAATTTGTGATACAAGTTGAAATTGTAATTAATATATGAGTAGAGTAGATTGGTGTGTGGCCTTGTATGCACTTAATGTTATTGCATTGAATGATAATGTAGATATGTAAATTGTAGGTTCTTTATTTAGATTAATCTCGAAGTTTCCATATTGTTTCATAGATCGATCGATCGATGCTTCTGTTGAAAGAAAAAAAGTTCATTTAGCGATAGAAATATAGTTACTATTAAAACAAAATAAATATTCAAAAACAATAAAAAATAACGCAAGATTCATAATAATTCATCGTTGTAGTAGTTCTTGTAAAAACATACATACAGACAGAATATCCTTTTCTTGCAATACTGATTTTCAGTAGGTACCTCAATATTCAATTTCTCATTTGTTCACAAACGAACATTATTTAAATTACACCATTCCAAAAATAACTCTTGTCTTGACATATAATTCTCTCGTGTTAAACGAATCGTGTATAATTTAGAAAATTGCTCATTCAGATACAGAAATAATCGATTACTCGAATTTAAGGCAGGCTGTAATCTTGGATTGCGTCTTAATGCTTTAATATTGAAATGTTTTCGCGAAACCGTGTTATTCTTGCTAGAGTTCATTTGTTTTAGTAAAATTCTATTAATTCTTGTAACATTATTCTAGTACTAGGGGTCCGCCCCGGCTTCACCCGTGGTACATGTTTACGTTTTCTCTACATAAGAACCATCCTCGTACTTCAAGGAATATAATAAAAAAAGAATTATCGAAATCGGTTCAGCCGTTCTCGAGTTATGCGCTTACCAACACATTTTGCGATTCATTTTTATATATAAGAAGATGAAGTCGGTTAAAAACCTGGAGATAATTCATAGTCTATTCTTATTTAGATTATTTATTTCTATCTATAATAATGAATCTATAATAATTTCTATCTATATTAATGAGTTTATTGAAAACTACTTTATGTAAATATTACATAAGAGATAAATATACGTAAAATAAAACACCATGAATACTGAATGCGTGATTTATGTGTGGATGGATAGATTTCGATGATTCACACTCTTCTTATTTGTTTGAAAAATGGGACACACATATACTGATGGTATATGTATAAACATATTGTTATAGTACATATATATAGTTAGTTAGTTCACATGAAAATAGAGAAAACCTCCAAAAATATCAAAACATACACCCAGAAACCCTACGATTATGCCTCTCGTGGAAGGCTTAATGGTTTCAGGTTGAATTTAATATACATTAGTATAACAAAACCCTATGAACCCTTGGGAACGTGAGGGTGCGGCAGTAATTATATTATTAACCCACAGTGTGATACGTGTTGAAATTTCTTTATATCAAAGTGGATTTTAAGCGCTTTCTACTTCTATTATTATGAGTAATTTCATATAATTTTAATGTTGAACGTTTTATGGGTGTTATATTAAATTTAATAACGGAACGTCGGGTTTGATTTTTATGTACATACCTTCTTATTACGGAAGGTTACAATGTAATTTAGGTTAGTGAATTAGTTTTGTTTTTTTTTTTTAATACTGCGTTTGTGTATGCCATTCATGCTATATAAATATAGGAAACTTTAGTAGTTTTATGATTTATGTTTAGTAAATATTTTTTTTTAATGTTATTTGGTGATGATGCACATCAATTTTATAGCCAGATGGGATAGATATTCCAACATGAGCGAAGCAGACTCAGATGCAAGACTGAGGCTTTGCCTGCTCTTCATGGTATGCCTTGTTTTTACATAAATAAAAAAGCTATTACACAGAAGCTGTAGCCATAAAGCAGAATAAATGTAAAAACTTATTTCAACTAATCAGACTTTATTTTGACATCAGTCATCTGTCCAGTTTCTATGATTGACATTGATTCAATTCTACTGCGTTTTATAGAACTTTTATAATTTACCATTTTAAAGAAAATGTTTATACATATACTCATAATTTGTATTTACCTTTCAAAGCCAACACAATTATCATTTTTATCTCGCATTAAGAATAGATACGAATACATACCTCAAGAAGAAAATGTTACAACTGAAGAGTTATATGATTTTCCAATAACAAGCCCAGAGCAATGGATAGCTCAAACTATTACAAGAGGTATTGAAAATGATCACAAAATAGACGATATTTATTACGTAGAACCATTTAAAGACCCGGTGAGGAAAAGCAATATTATTAATGCAAAAAGCATTGCGTATGATGTTGATGATGCAACTGTATATGATAAAACTTTTACTACTACTACTGGTAAAACGATTGAAGTAGAAAATTTCAGCCAAGAAGTTGATGTTAGACCGACTATTGGTACCACTGAAGAAGAACGCATAAGCTCCGAATATGACGTTAAAATAAAAGACACTACAAGAGAAAAAGAAAATTTAAACTATGGATTTAATGCTAGAGCCACCATAGATGGAACTAGTCCATCAAAACCCTTTGAAATTAACACTAGAATAGCTAAAGATAATGCCAGTCAAGTAGAAAATCTAAGCTATGATTTTGATGTTTGGCCTGAAACTTTACCCCAATGGAGACCAACGTTAGTAATGAATACAGACGAATTAGCCACGTGGAAACGACGACGTACATTTCAGTCTCATTTTCCAACAAAGAATACGCCGTTTGTGACAGGTACGTTGATTTAAATCTATGTCAAAGTTATTAAAAAAAATTAAAAAGTAACATAGCAATATAATCTCTATAAATGTTTATAAAATCAATGTTATTTAACACCATTTATTTAATACTTGTTTGACTATTGAATAATTGTATGTTATCAAAAAGCTGGACTGACTTTAAATTCAACTTTATATTATGTTCTTGGATTATTTATCTATACTAATAATCACTACATAGTATAAAACAAAGTCGCTTTCCCTGTCCCTATGTCCCTATGTCCCTTTGTACGCTTAAATCTTTGAAACTACGCAACGGATTTTGATGCGGTTTTTTTAAATAGATAGAGTGATTCAAGAGGAAGGTTTATATTATGTATAATAAGATCCATTAAGTAGTGGAAAAGTACTGTTATTTTTGAGGTTTCTAATGTGATGTCGTAAAAAATTACATTTATTCCGCTTACATTGCAAACGCAGGCTGAACCCTACGAGTTTTATCAAAATAATGTACTAAGTATTATACACATTGAAAAGGTCTACAGAAAAGTCCGCGATGGTATATGTCTATCTCTTATGGATAACCCACAATAACTTTTTTTTGTCATTTACTTTTTACGACAAATAATGGCTAATTTTCGAAGCGATTTTAACCAATACAGCATTAATCCTTAACCAATTAAATACCATGGATACATTGTTCATTTAATATAGATCTATATGGCCCTTTACACCGTATGATTTAAGTGAATATTTTCGAAGATATTACAGATTTAAAAATTGCGGGACGTAGCGTTTGCGGCCGCCCGGCTATGTATTGTATACCCGTGCGATGCCGGAGCGGGCCGCTATATTTTTATACCTATACAACGTTCACAATTTTTCTGTAGTGTATTTAGTATCAGCATTGCACCCGTGCGAAGCCGGGGCGGGTCGCTAGTAATAATATTATAAAGAGGAAAAGTTTGTAAGTATGTATGTATGTATGTATGGTTTTCACGCATAAACTACTGGACCGATTTCAAAAATTCTTTCACCATTAGAAAGCTGCATCTTTACTGAGCAACATAGGCTATATTGCATTTTCAAAAAAATTAGAGATCCTTACCAAAAATGCAATAATGTAACCCAAGGTGTAAAAAAATCCTCAATAAAACTTCTATCATCGCGTGCGCTGCGGAATCTATTGAAGATAGAACAAAAAAATGTTCTACGGTATTATAGAATGGATCAATATCTACAAGAAAGTCCGCGATACCATATGTCCATCTTCAGTAGTTATGTTACTACAACAACTTTTTTACGTTTTCAAAGTAAATAGAAGTGCCGACAGTAATCAAACCATGTTATCCATACACATATATTAATCCTTATCCCATTAAATGATGTTTTATTATAGACTGTTTCAATACCAGCAAAATACTTTTTAAATGAAAAGAATCGGATATTCCATTGACGGAACACGGTAGGGTTTTGGTCGGTAGGAATCCGACATAACCCACGGCCCCTCCCCCGGAGGCCGTGGGTATCTATGAAAGATTTCCCCACTAAAACAAAAAAAAAAGGCCGTAGTGCGGGATGGGGTAAAGGTGATTTTCATGTGATTAAAAATTAAACCTATAGTCCGACCTATAGTAGACTTTTCACTGTAACGATATCGCTATCTATGCGGGTGAAACCGCAGGGCATTGCTAGTCAATAATAAGATTTTAATTTTAAAGTAGGAAAATGCACATAAGTTCATCCTATCGTGTGTGTGTATCGTTTTGTGTTCTTTACATATTATATTTGGTTTATCTATACATATAATAAAATCGTAGGAAAGTCAAAACTGTACATTGAATATTTTTTTAAAAGAATACATAATCCATGATCTATAATCGATATAGAAGCCAAAAACATAGTTTTTAGAATTTTTGTCTGTTTGTCTGTTTGTCTGTTTGTCTGTTTGTCTGTATGTTTGTCCAGGCTAATCTCGAAAAGTACTGCATAGATTGACTTCAAATTTTGCATGAATATTACTAACAGGTCGAGTGAGGCTTTTTTAAACATATTATCATGCTATCACCTCCGGGGGAGGAGCTGTGAACCTTTTTTTTTCTTACGTATTCCGTGTATTACGACAGCGTACAATCTAAAGACTCATGTTTAAATGTTGGTTTCGGGTAAGCCATGCTATTATCTAGCTTTAAACAATAAAAACTATGTCATTTACGTAATTTGGGCAGAGAATCAGTTTAATGAATTTATTAGTATACAAATTTGAAACAGCGCCATCTATGAGATTTCGTAAAAATCAAATCAATTTACATGTTAACACTACTGGACACAATGTTAAAAATTAATAATTTAAATATAATTATGTTATTTATTTATTTAACTCTTTAACCCATATCTTCTCTTCCCTATAAGGTGCGCTTATAATTCGTGTGAACTGTGAATATACTACATTTTTAAAAGTGAGGGTAGATGTTTATTATTTTAAATCAAACTAGACACCATTACAGTTAATCTAATATTGATTGTGTTCATTGGTTACATTTTTAAAAATCTTCGTGTTTTAAAAATTCGATAACGAGGCGGGACTCGAACCAGCATTCTTTAGTGGTCGAATTTTTTCTATTCCTTATAAATTTATTGTTTATGAATTTATATTTATTTAAACAATAATACAAAAAGGTTAGTTCGTTGATAATTATTATTCCTTCATCATTTACATGTTGTAAGTAAAAATATACTTTGACTGTTAATACTTTTGTTCAGTATTTACCTGTATGATTATTGCTTGGTAATTAATATAATATTTTCATGTCGTATACCTAATTAAAAACATAAGTTTGATGTGAAACTAGCTGGATTTATTTTTACACACTCACAGTCTTATATTTTGTGTTAATGTTAAAATAGTGTTAATAGTGTAAATCATAATATTTTTTCACAATTAAAAATATTTCCTTTTTTTGATGGTGTTGGCATCGAATTAAACCGCGCTGTCGTTTCGTTCACAAAAAGTGAAGTTATGAGGACCGAATATGTAGCCGCCTCAACTTACGGAAACGAGAGTAACCTGCGTTGTCTGTTAGTTATTGTATAGTCGAATTTAACGTTACATGGAAATTGGAATCTAATTATATGTATACTTATATACTTATATTAAATCTGTAGAGGTCAATTCTGTACATGAAATATATTTCCTAAATAACTATCACGAGGTGATTAGGGATCGACACTGACGCCAAAAATTTTTCCATCTGTCTGTCTGTATAACCGTTATAGAAACAAAAACTACTCGACGGATTTAAACGAAACTTGGTACAATTATTTTTCATATTTGTGAGCAGAGCAGTAACTCCATTTTTAAGCTTTCGTCGCGTGTGCAACCTACGGGTTAAAGCAACACAGAAATCAAGTATGAAAGAAATGTTCTCCATATTATATAAAAAATATCTCCTGACATCATAAATGTCTATCTTTTATGGTTGAGCTTAGGAGTTCAAAGCTTTCTGATTATATTTGTCTACTAGCTGTGCCCGCGACTTCGTCCGCGTGGAATAGTGACTATGGGACCTATGACCATGGGCTCAGGGTGGGGCAAGAATAATTGTTTTTATTTTCATGCTTCCACTCCCACGCCCACTCCCAGGCCCACGCCAACGCCCACGCCCACTCTTCCTGCACTTCACAATTGGTACCTACCAGATCAAAGCCAGGGTAAGCGCCCCACCCAGCCCCACCGTGGCTACGCCCATGCTGAATTACTACTTAACATACAATTATTGAGTAAATACGTACTACCATAAATAATTAAAAGAATTGTTATTAAAGTTTCTTACTAAACTGAGCTAAAAAACTTACGTACCAACTTATTAAAGAAAATCAAGAAATGAAATGCCTAACCTATACCAAATAGTTACTACATAATATTGTAATTAAAAATTATGATTAGTATATAATATCGAAAATCAAAAAAGAAATGCCTAACTAATTCTACGTAAAATTTTTTTAAATTATGTCATATTATTTTTTAGGAACCAGGGGGGGAGAGGAGCAAATTCGATTTCCTTCCATTCTTAAATGGATGTTTTTAATAATGTATGGTGTAGCCACTGATCAGCTTAATCGATACTCAATTTTTATCAAATCCAGCAACAAATCCAAATTAGATGTTTCCTGTCTCACGCACGTAACTAAAGGCTGAAGAGAGAGAGAGGGAGCACGTAACTAAACCGTTTAATCGAAGAAAAGTGTATAGAAAAAGGAATAAATAATTTCATAAACTTCCCGACGATCTTTAAAAATAAATTATTATATCATTTTGTTCATTCCCACTTTTACCCCTATGTAGGTATAATAAGTGGATGAACCGATTTTGATACAATTTATCTAAGAACCAGCGTCGGAAAATATGCTGCCTAACAAAAAAAAAGCCGCATCTAATTCGGTTTACCTGTTAGCCAGCTACGGTGCCATAGACAGACACACACACACACACACACACAGAAATACATAGCAGTCAAACACATAACACCCGTCTTTTTGCGTCGGGGGTTAAAAATATAATACGACATAATTTAAAGGACATTTTATGTGGAAAATTTACCTATTAGAAGTAACCATAATGTTAATTTGACCCCGCCCCCCCCTACTACCTCAGCTTACCCCCAAACCCTTGGGGAATTTTGATATGATCATCTGGACATGTAAAGGAATAACTGTAGCGTATAACAGATAAATAACGTTTTATCGTACACTGTACAGTGTACAATAGAATGCCTTAGCAAATGTTCGCCGTGATTACTTATAAATTGTCATAACTTTTTTATTTATGAACCGATTGACATGAATTAAACACTAAATGTTAAATGAAGATTACCACAATACATTAGTGAAAACCGCATCTAAATCGGATAAGCCGTTTCTGAGATTAGCGTGCACAAACATACATACAAACAGACAAAAAAATTTTTAACTACAGTTTTGGGTTCAAGATCGATTTAATAATAACACCTGCTAATTTTTTTCTACATATTTTCATTGTACAGACATCGCTTTTCCACAATTTTATTATATGTATTGATGATGATGATGATTGATGATTATAACACTCTCAGTCCGTTTCAACTTAATTTTTATTCACTCGCATCAGTGCCACCTAAAAAATCTTTATATCGAAATTCGAGCAAAGCTAAGAAAATGAGAAATAAGAGTTCTCAAGGATCGTTAGAGGTAAGAGGCTTACTATTGACCGAAAACAACATGTGTTATGCCGAGAACCTGAAACCGCTTCACAACGAGAATTGCGGCTCACAGCTGACCGCGAACGGCATGTACTATCCTGTGAGACCGAAACCTTCACTGAGAGGGTATAACGTCTCACAGCTGACCGCAAATGGCATATTTTATCTCGATAATCTGAAACTTTTACTCAATATGAAGACCGTTTGACAAATGATAGGGTGCACCATAATATTATTCGATCTCTTGAAGATAAACATGAGCATAAGCAATGACTAGAGTAGGGACGCGAATATTACCATTATTTGAGACAAGTACGATTAATAAGTTTGTTTAATGAAAGATTAAGAATTGAAACTATTTGGTCTCTTGAAACGGACGAATAGCGAGAGGCCCGTCTTACTGTAGACAGATTTCGAGTCTTAATGACTTAGAGGTAAACATAGAAGATCAATCTACGAATTCGGTGGTGTGGTCCGACAAATATAAAAGTGGGTTTGCTTATAACCTCACAATTGATTACAGATCATCTTCTGTATAGGCGATATTAACGTAGTATGTTCTTTTTGTAATGCTTTAAAGAGGAGTAAGGAGTCGGCTTTCGTTTGAAGATACACCAGAACCTTTGAAATCACTACTTTTAGAGGAACATGTGCAATCTAAACAGTTCTTAGACAATATTCGCTCTTATAGTAGTGCGTTTTAAATGATCCTTTGGTGCTCAACAATTATCAGAGGATCCTTTCATGCTTACTTTTAAGATACAAGGTCAAGTTTATCATTTGATAGGATCCCTTTTGCCTGAAGGCCAACCTAAGTTTCTTCAAATATATTTTGTATTCGACTACAACGAATAGTCGAATACAAGAAATCAATATTTCTCGAATTTAAAATATTACAATTTTTCCTACGGTAGGGCGACGAATGTATTTTCGCATAGTAACGGAGGGGAACTCACGGGGGGTCGAGCGACGCGGGCCACGTACCACAAACATGCTTAGTTTGTTGTACCGAGCGCGAAAGAAAGTCATCGTGTTTTTAGTAAAATTACTATGTAAACTAACGTAATTTAATACTTAGGTACATATTATATAATGATGCGCTCAAACTGTTAATCTACATTTAATTTAGATTATTATTTGAATTACTAAGTAATGTAGAATTTAAATCAAATTCACTCATGTTTTCCTCAGATTTTCGATGTCCTCCGATTTTAAGATTTTCTTATCAGAGTATTCAATTTTAATGTAGTTAATTTTTATAAGAGACAATTAAGAACATTCAAAAATAAAGTGTCACGTATTTTTTTTAAACGACGAATGACGAAAAACGACGTAATCGCGGACGAAGTCGCGGGCAACAGCTAGTATACTTATAATTATTTTTTCGAAACAGATGTAAGTTTGACAACAACTAGAACTAAAGCAAAATCAAGAATGCTGCCCTGGATAGTCAAAATGTACAATAAACCTATAAGAAGAAAAGAAACATTTCGACCCAAAAATGCAACACAAACCTTATTCAGAAATATAAAGAGGACGAAAACCATAAGACAGATGAGAAGACAGGGTTTAAAATCGAAAGAGGCAGAAAGATCGAAAACGTCATATTGCTACTTATGTGGCTTAGACCAGGGCAATATACCAAAAACAGCAACCTGTTATTCGGTGTTTGAAAGTCCCGATGGAAGGTACAGGAGATTGCAAAAGAGGTAAGAATATAATTTCAACTCTGTATGCTCGCGTTCGCGTTCAAAATCTGTTAAAATCTTTAATTTCTAAATAAATTAATTTAAGAAGTAAATAATTATAGTAAATAATTATAGTACTGTTGCTTCTCGATGGAATTGCGTAGTTTTTAATGTGAATTACCTAAGCGATTTTAATTTAAAAATCTTGAACTCTCAGGTATGAAGTCCAATGCATTCCTGGGAGTTCACGATGGAAGGGGAAGAAGATATATTCACCTCACTTTCGACAAGGTTGTTTCAAACGGTACCTTGATGTAGGTGTTATTTACAATGAGAGAGGATGTAGAACAAAGAAGGGATGGTATGGCCAGAGCTACGCTTCTCACCGATTAGTGAAACTAGAGATGATGTTGGAGAAAGTTGAAGATGGTTGCGTTTTCAGTCCACAAGCATCTTTGACGCCTTTCAGTAGAGCTGTGTCTCTGTATGCGAGATACCATGTTTGTGTGTGTAATAAAAAGTATTGTAATGGGGGTAATGTTAGGAGGTTACATAGGTTTATATTTCTTATTTGTATGCTTGTGTTTGTATTAAATGTTTTTAATTTTTTCTGTTAATTTTGATTCAAAAGGTATAGAAATATGTTGAAGTAGAGCTGTTAAGTATAGTTTCTTATCTTTAATTTTAAATATTTTCAGAAGAGCATTATTATGTAATAATAGCCATTAAATTTAACTAGAGAAGATAATATTATATATTATATGTATGCTTACCTTTTTTCAGTCTTTCTTTTTTCAGTATATACTGAAAAAACAAAGACATATATATATGTATGCTTACCTTTTTTCAGTCCAAATTTGGTAAATCAGCATTAAATAAGTACACAGCGTAGTATTTGTGTATTTTTTTTGTTTATGTGTTTGATTTTTACTGCGAATAAATTCTTATTCTATTCTATTCTATTCTATTCTAATGTTAAACAAAAGGCACTTAAATATACATATACGTTTAGATACATCATGTTGTACTTTAGTAAATTGTTGTCTTTTTTACTATTATCATAGGACACTTTAATAGATCAACATTATATATTTTTTCACACTTAAAGATCCTAAAAGTGTATGTAACAAAAACATTCGTTTATGTCCAAGGGCAAATTCTATTAGTGTGGGTAAATTGGATCGACCCTTTTAAATAGATTGAATTTTATGTGATTTTCTAGATTTCTCTTAAATGGCTTTTATCGAAATGTATCCAATGTTTTCATTACCTCAATTAAAATAATGCGTACAAAATAATAATATAATATTTACATTAAATAAAAAAAAATGGAATACTGTTCAGTATTCGTATCAACTGTGAAAAGTAAAACGTTGAATATTGTTCAATTCTCAACTCTCTGTCTCTAAATATGGAAAGAAACGAAATTTTTAAAATTAAGTAGAGTGTGGTATGAATATACTTTTTTATTGCGCAATTAACTCGACATTTAATCAGAATTTGACAGTAACAGGAGCATGTCCTATTTTTATAGAGTGATGGATACAAAAAAAAAAACAAACACTCTTTTAATACACTTAAGAAGTTTTAAATCCTGAACAAACACTAGGCAATAGAAGAGCTATTTGTGCATTTTAAAAAGCGTCAAGCCGGGACAGAAAAAACCGTGGAGCGTCTCTCTAAAAGTTTAATATAAGTCTCGAGTGGAAGCCTTTGAAAGTTAGCTCCTTTTGTACTTCCTTTGTCGGGTCGCGTTTTATCGCTTATTGATATGTTGATGTGTGGAGTTTTGTTTCGAAGTTTGCAGGGGAATGACGAACGGCTGCTCTATGCATTTTGCAGTATTTATTTTATGATATAAGCAGGTAATGTAGAGAAGAGCAGCAGTATCATCTTAATACTATTATAAAGGCGAAAGTTTGTATGGATGTATGGATGTATGGATGTATGGATGTTTGTTACTCTTTCACGTAAAAACTACTGAACCGATTACAATGAAATTTAGCACACATATAGAGGGTAACTTGGATTAACACATAGGATAGGTTTTATCCCGGAAATCCCACGGGAACGGGAACTATGCGGGTTTTCCTTTGAAAACGCGGGCGAAGCCGCGGGCGGAAATCTAGTATAGAATATATTTTGTAATATAGACTGAATAGGTAAAGGTCAATTTATTACTTACCATCGAGATTCAAAGCTTGTACTTTTGAATGATAATGAAAACTTAATAAAGCGGAACGATGTCTGACTGACTGATCTATCAACGCACCGCCTAAACTACTGGACCGATCAGGATGAAATTTGGTATGCAGATAGCCACTATAATGTAGGCATGTGCTAAGACAGGATTTTGAAACGTGATTTGTCCTAGCAGAGTTGGGTCAACTAGAAATAAATATTATAATGTACCAACACACGGTGACTCAAATTTAAATTATGACGTCACGAGGGAGGTACATGAATATAAACTGCTTTTTAAACGGTAGATGCTTCCCTAAATCTCTATTATAACTCTATAAAGTATTCATTGAAGATATCCGGTACTACGAAGTCTGCCCCTTTTGGGATATGAGGCAGAAGCACATCTGTGAATCGGATGAACTTTATTTGGTAAGTAGGTGATGAGAATTGTCTTTTTTATTTTTTACTAGAAGTCCGCCCCGGCTTCGCCCGTGGTACATATTTCGCAATAAAAGGTAGCCTATGTCCTTTCTCGGGTATCAAAATATCTCCATACCAAATTTCATGCAAATTGGTTCAGTAGTTTAGGCGTGATTGAGTAACAGACAGACAGACAGAATTACTTTCGCATTTATAATATTAGTATGGATTGATTGTAATACAGGCTGGTTATGGTTATCTTCTATATAAAGAAAATGAATTGTCAAATGTGTTGCTAAGCGAAAAGCTCGTGAAGGGCTCGACCAATTTGGCTAATTTTCTTTTAACGTTTTTGTTAAGATACCGGGAAGGTGCTTTAGGAGAGCAAATTCGTTTGATACCCGAGAAAGGACATAGGCTACTTTTTATCCCGGGAAAATGACGCAATCCCGGAAATCCTACGGGAACGGGAACTATGCGGGTTTTTCTTTGACTGCGCGGGCGAAGCCGCGGGAGGAAAGCTAGTAATAAATAAATTACTTACTTAATCTACAAACTATGCATTTATATTGTTAGGAGCATTATGCCTCGAACCGTTTCCTCGACCATTGATATTATTAGTAAACCTTATACAAGCTGAAACTTAGAACTACATCTAAAGTTAGCACAAAACATTAAATTAAATATAAGTCTGCAATTAATTATTATTATTCTACGGCTGCGTGTGTTCTAAGGGACGCAATGTGACATATCTAGTTGTCTTGCAATCTCTTGTGGCAACATAGCAGTTGAATTTAATTAATATTACGACTATATTAGTACTGCTTTTCATTTTCATTATTTCATGGATGCCAACAAAATATACTCTATGCAAAATATAGATAAATACTAGCGGTCCGCCCCGGCTTCGCCCGTGGTACATATGAAAAATAGATGTTGGCCGATTCTCAGACTTACCCGATATGCACAGAAAATTTCATGAGAATCGGTCCACCCGTTTCGGAGGAGTATGCAGACTAACATTGTGACACGAGAATTTTATATATAAGATTCCAAAATAATTTTAAGCCATTACATTTCTAAGAACTTGCCTGAAATTGTAAACTAAATATTTCAGTTTTAAAGCTAAGTGGAACTTTTACAAAGTTTGTAAAGTTTTTGGTGAGCTATAATTTTTCGTATATTTCTTTTGATATAAAGCCTATTTGGTTATTAGTGAATTATAACTTCTATACAAGGTTAATGAAAATGAGTGCATACCTCTTGCAGGCAGCTTCACTGCATAAATCCAAAAGCTTTTGTTCTACGACGATTAAAGTGTCAACAACATCAATTAACGTTAGTACTTAACACTTTCTTGTAACTTATAGCAGTTTCTCCGGTAAAAAAAAAACTCATTTTTAAGTGTTTATAAGCATTAGTATTATCCACAACAGCCTTGTCTACGTAGATCGTGTTTACTATAATTAATTGACATCAAGTCACACACACACACACACACGCACACACACACTCACGCACACACGTACACACTCACACTCAAAGTGCTGCATAAAATGTGGTGAGATTGGCCACAAAATTGCCGAGTGCACCAGGGAAGCCAAATGTGCACTGTGCCTAGAGCACGGGTCAACAGAGAGCGTTGCACATATTGCAGGTTCAAGCAAATGTCCTGTACTGAAAAGAGCACTCCAGGTGGTTAGAAAGGCGGAGCCATGCTTAAGGTAATGCAAATAAATCTTAACCACTGCGAGGCCGCACATGATCTACTGATGCAGATGGTACGGGAGCTAAACTTAGATGTGGTAATAATATCAGAGCCTTATAAACAGCTTAGCAGTGCGTCCTGGCTGTCTGACCAAGATGGACACGCCGCCCTATGGGCCTGTGGTGGGAGCCCTCTGGAAAGTGTTGACCTAATCACCAAAGGCTGTGTGAAAGCGAAGATCGGCGGAATACATTTCTACAGTTGTTACGCCGCTCCTAGTCGTACAATACAGGAATTTAACGATTTCTTAGATACTATTATAGATGATGTGCAAAGCAACTCCCTAGTGGCAATAGCGGGAGATTTTAATGCCTGGGCAATTGACTGGGGCAGCAAAACCACAAATGCTAGGGGAAGGGCACTGATAGAAGCAATGTCTGCAATAGATGTGGTCCTTTTGAACAAAGGGAATGAACCTACATTCAGCAGAGGGGAAGCAAGTTCAATAGTCGACCTTACCTTTGTTAGCAGCGTTCTGGCGAAGGAAAATACCTCATGGAAGGTAACTGAGGCCTACACTGGCAGCGATCATCGGGCACTGTACTGGGAGGTATCGAGCAGGCACAAAAAGCCCAATCCGCTGAGGAAGAAATCCAATGAAGTTGGTTGGAAAGTCAGTTCATTTGACCCCGAAATCTTCCAAATAACCCTTGAAGATCGACCTTTACAACCAGGGCATGCCTCAGAGAAGGTACGGGAAGTTGTCAAGAGGGTAACATCTGCATGTGATGCAACCATGCCCCGAAAACGAAGCAGGAACCATTTGCCACCGGTTTACTGGTGGAATGATAACATTGCACAACTAAGGCAGAAGTGTATCCGTGCCAGAAGACTTTCCCAAAGATGCAGAAAGACACCCCACTTCGAGCAAATTTACAAAAAATATAAGGAAGCTCGCTTAGTCTTAAACAAAGCTATCAAGGAGAGCAAAAAGAACTGCTGGACAAAAATGCTTGAGGAAGTGGAAAGTGATCCCTGGGGTAGACCTTATAAAGTTGTCATGAAAAATCTTAAATATAATCGACTTACACCACCTACTGACCCAACCCTGCTGGAGAAAATTGTGACTGTGCTATTCCCGCAGCAAACTAAACTTAAGTATAAGATGGCACACAATAAGAAGGAAGTTATACCGCCTGTTACAGAGAAGGAATTATCAGACGCCTGTGGCAGAATAGGAAATACCAAAGCCCCTGGATTAGATGGCATACCCAACGTTGCTCTAAAGCAAGCGATAAAATCTGTACCAGGAATCTTTATAGACGCCTTCAACGCTTGTCTCAAGGAAGGCTTTTTCCCCACAGTCTGGAAGAGGCAAAAATTAGTATTACTCCCGAAAGGTAATAAGCCTCCCTCTGAGGCGTCATCCTACCGCCCTCTCTGTATGTTGGATACAGTTGGAAAAATGCTGGAGAGGATAATTCACAATCGAATTGAAGAAGCAGTCGAACCCCTCTTGTCCAACTCCCAATACGGATTCCGAAAAGGCAGATCAACCTTAGATGCTATCGGACTAGTTATCGACACCGCAAGACAAGCTATTTCAGGGACGAGATGGAGAGGAGGCTCTAAGAACTATTGCCTCGTTGTAACTCTCGATATTAAAAATGCCTTCAATTCCGCAAGATGGGATGTGATAATGTCCGCTCTTTCAAACTTGAAAGTGCCAGATTACCTTAGGGATATAGTAGCTAGCTATTTTAAAAACAGGGTCCTCATATATGACACTGAAAGTGGACCTAAAGAATACAACGTCACCGGAGGAGTCCCACAAGGTTCAGTACTAGGTCCACTTCTATGGAATGTTATGTATGACGGACTGCTCAAATCGGAGATACCAAGAGAAACACAACTGGTGGCATTTGCTGATGACCTAGCAGTAGTAGTAGTAGCCAAATACTTGGAAGAACTGAATTGGGCTTTCGATAGGACCTTCCAAGTAATTAGTCAGTGGATGAAATCGGCCGGACTGCAGTTAGCTGAACACAAAACCGAGGCCGTACTTATTACTAGCAGGAAACGGATAGAAACAACCTCACTCAGAGTCGGTAATTACGAGATCGTAACGCAACCATACGTTCGCTACCTGGGAGTAATGCTGGACACACGCCTGAGCTTCAATAAGCATGCAGAACATGTCGCTACTAAAGCAGCAGTAGTTGCAACAACACTATCCCGACTAATGCCGAATATTGGAGGCCCTAAACAACAAAGGAGAAGGCTCTTAACATCGGTGACGACGTCAGTGCTCCTGTATGGCGCCCCACTTTGGTCAAATGCGCTGCAGCTGCAACAGCCTAAACGTCAAGTTGTATCGACGTACAGAGTTAGCGCACTACGCATTGCCAGCGCATTCCGCACTGTTTCTGTAGAGGCATCATGCGTCATCTCTGGAATGCTGCCAATCGAAGTCTTGACAGAAGAGCGAAAGAACCTTTACTATCGCCAGAAAAGCGGCACCGCACTCACAAAGACCGAGCTGAAAACTGAAGAAAGACGGAAGAGTTTAGAAAAGTGGCAACGGATATGGGACACCTCTACCAAGGGAAGATGGACCCATCGCCTCATTCCACGGATTGAACCATGGGTCAATCGTAAGCACGGTGAGGTTAACTACTATCTGACCCAAATGCTTTCTGGTCACGGTTGCTACCGAGAATACCTACATCGGTTTAAGCATGAAGATTCTCCAGAGTGCCCCACCTGTGGACAAGACGAAAATGCAGAACATGTTTTCTTTATATGTCCAGTATACAAAGAAGCCCGAGACACCTGGGAAACAACAATGGGAAGAAAAGTATGTCCTGAGAACATAATCGGAGTGATGTTGTCAAACAAAGAATCGTGGGAAGCAACGAGCGCTTATGCAACGGAGGTTCTGAAAGACTTACGAAAGAAAGAACGGATGCGAAAAGCTTGAAGGCATAGATCATTAGTGAGAAAAGCAGCAATGCTATACGTCCCCCCGCGAAGTAAAGCCTAACGGCCATCCCGCGGGGATATGGACGGGAGAAAGAGGGTTGTTTTAGTCGGTATGGACCATGAGACCATGATCGAGACCGACATACCAGGTCGCAGATCTTGACCTGAGATACTTAACAGTATTTTTTCCCTCTATAATAAAAAAAAAAAAAAAAAAAAAAAACACTCACACTCACGCACACACGTACACACACATTATCACTAATAATACCTAACTTTATATAAAAATCTTGTTTGAATCCCAACAAAAATGAGTGATAATAATCATTAGTATTTTTACGTCATGTCCACTCTTCTCTATATAATGCCATAGAATACCATAGTTCATCATGCTTACACCATGTACTCTTTATTAGACACTAGCTTACTGCCCGCGGCTACGCCCGCTTTGACTTAAACCTAATAAATTATATACTAAAACCTTCCTCTTGAATCACTCTATCTATTAAAAAAAACCGCATCAAAATCCGTTGCGTAGTTTGAAAGATTTAAGCATACAAAGGGACATAGGGACAGAGAAAGTGACTTTGTTTTATACTATGTAGTGATAAGCTCTCCTTTGATTACATCGTAGATAGGCACTATGCGATTACAACTTCGTTAACCGGCTACCGGGCGACAACGGTTTATTTCCTGTGAACTGACGAGTTCGTAACACAGCTACAGGCGTAATAGCATTTGTTTGATATAAGTGACTTCTTTTAGTATAGGCGTAGAGCATTCTTATGTTGTTCTTATATAGTGAGTTCGAAAAGATTATATGCAATGTTGTAATATTGAACAACACTGAATACGAGTTTTCACGAAAGTCATCACGAAATAATTATCTTGCTCTAATAGCATTTAGCACTTAAGTAACGTGTGGTCGATTTGTAACTTGACTGTTATAGATAACTAACTGTGCCGCACGGTTTCACCCGCATTGCTCCGTTCCTGTTGGTATTAGCGTGATGATATATAGCCTATAGCTTTCCTCGATAAATAGGCTATCTAACACCGAAAGAATTTTTCAAATCGGACCAGTAGTTCCTGAGAGTAGTGCGTTCAAACAAACAAACTCTTCAGCTATATAATATACTTGTATAGATTAAACATAAGCATTCCATTATCTCAATATTAGTAAACGAAATAAACGTAATAAAGAAAAAAACACTGTTTTACTATACATTGATTTAATAATTTTATTATTTACCGAAAGAGCAACCTATATTATAGATTATATATACGGTATATTATTAAACTAAGGCCTCTTACACATTATGCCGTAGCGGCAGCGGCACCGTCGCCGCCGCGGCATCGCTGCGATAGTCTGCCTGATTTATAAATGGAGCCTTACATACGACGCCGCGGCGGCGACGGCGAGTCTTTATGCCGTTCCGGCCAAAAACGCTGCCGCCGTGGTGTCGTGTGAAAAGGCCCTAAAAGCGGAACACTAAGTTCGTTAGTATGTATATTGCTATGCTAACTTTGATATATCCAAACATATTATAATAAAATAAAGTATTAATGCATTGAATTCAAACCACTCCTCCAGGTTTCCCTAAAAGCCTTGATAAATTTATGAAAGTGAAATTTATGGGCGGTACTTTGACAAAGTTCCAACTTACTTTGTCTTTATGAATTTTGAACTTTGAAAAATATGTTTTGAAGGAAATGTGAGAGCTTATTAAGGGCAGGTTGAATGATTTATTTTATGAATTAGATAAAATAAAAGGTAAAAATAGCTTTTTTAATTTGTACCAAATTTCATCAAGATTCGATCAGCTGTTTTACAACTACGGCAATTGTTAATTTCTATATTTTTGAACGCTTCACTACAAAAAGAGCAAATCTTATACAAACTAAATTAAAACTAAGAAATTTTGCACAAAAGGCGGGCTATTGCTACACAGCAATCTCTGCCAGGCAACTTGGTAGAAAATTATCACGATAATTATTTCCAAAGATTGACCAATACTTATGTTTACCTGCCCTATTTTTACGTATTAACTATTGAGGTATTATTATAGAGACACCACGAACAAAATCTGTGCGACAAGCGCAGCGGCGCGGGGTGGCTAGTGAGTCATACATTTTGTAGATATTCTGCCTCTTATTACTTAAAAATTAAAACCAATCAATATAACAAAAAAAATATTGTTTAAGACGATTGACTCTAACTAGTGTTACAAATAGTGTAGTAGCGATGGCCTCTCTAGTACGTAGTACATAGTAACTCAATGGTATTAACTGAACTATTAAAACTTTCCTTTGTAAACTATTCCACCTTTAAAACATTTAATATAAAAATTGCCACATAAAGATCCTTAAAGCCGTATTACTGTATACCGCCAAGCGATTCAATCGACTGAGTGAGTGATCGAAATGAATGGAATGAACGAAATGAACGAAATAAAAGCGATCGCCGTTTGACTCGTTCCGGTGATTGCGTGTTGGTATAAATATATGGATTTCAGTTCTTGTAAACTCGTATTTTTGTGTAAAATGTTTTCAAATTGAATTGTAGGGCTTTTTTAGTTTGTGAGTGAATGATTTCGGGGTTGCTATATAAGCAGTGTATTTAATAATGCCAATAGATTTTTATGAGTATTTTTGTACTTACTAAAATAGTTAATAGAGAGAGCAACTATGGAGTTTCTTGCCAGTTCTTCTCCATAGATACTGCTTTCCGAATCGGCGATAAATTTATGTTATGTAGCTTTATGACGATTCAAAAGTGCTTCTAGAAGAAGTCTAATTGAATAAATAAATGTTTCAGTTTGCGTTTCAGTTTGAATATTAAAAAGTTATTTAAATATTTTTTTAATCATGTGATAACATAGTTCTTTTTAAAAGCTCTAACATGAGTATATTATAAATTGTTTAAAGTATGAATAATATTTTTAATCTTATATATAAAAATGAATCGCAAAATGTGTTGGTAAGCGCATAACTCGAGAACGGCTGAACCGATTTCGATAATTCTTTTTTTATTATATTCCTTGAAGTACGAGGATGGTTTTATGTAGAGAAAACGTTCATCATCTCGCGCGTGCACACAGTTTTATCAGCTCCGTAAAATTATTTAAATTAGATCAGTATCTTACAGTTTAACTAACAAGTGGTGCATATTGTTTCAAAGCTCGTGATAAGACCCGTGTAGTAGTGTTAAATTTACTCATATAGTGCAGTAAATACGTGAGTAATCATAAAATAAACTTTTTAAATCGTATAAGGATTTAGTGGACAGTTGTGAGACATCAAACCGGTTGACTGACCGCATCGTTCATCCCGCTTGCGCACGCGCTAACTGCCGCATCTAATAATTGTCGCTCTTTATCGCACAACGACCTTGCTTGAAACTTGTTCACCTTGAACGGCCTAGGCGCCAAGCAGTCTGCTTCGCTTAGAAACAATTTTAACTGCATCGCTTCATTTTGCAATAATGAATATTACACGCGCCTAAAGAATTGCGTTGTATATGAATTTTTGGAAATATACCAATTTTATTGAGAATAATTAATTTTGATATTGATTTTAAAAGGCTGTTTGTCCAATTGTCATTCTTTATAAATTAATTATAAATATCTATACGACATGGCTAATAATAATTCACGTTGGGGTTGCTGTATCCCGGAAAATGAGGATGATGAAAGTTTTATTTTGTGCTTAAAATGCAATAAAAAATATCATTTCGCATGTATGTCCCTTGATGATAA
>CAJQZN010040728.1:0-37692 GCA_907164685.1 Colias eurytheme
ATCAGCCTTCTGTGTCCTACCAGACCGAGACATTTTTTTCTTCGTCTTCACCGGGAATCGAACCCAGGACCCCTCGGTGCTACGCTCACGCGTCAACCACTGTACCAAGGAGGCGGTCGAGTATAATTTATCGAGGAAGGTTATAGGATATGATTACGTTGACCAATAGCGAGTACAACCGCGAGGCACAGCGTAATTAAATAAAATTGCTACATGTTCTCAACAACAGAAGGGTTTAATTTAACAAACTATAGACCATTTTCTCGTCCAAGGCATAAAGATTCAGTTAATATTTTACATGCAAATATTGTGTGAGCCCCCGGAGGCCACTCGCGTACCGTTCACGGGTATCTAGCATGATTTAAGGGGTCCTATGTGCAAATTCAATTATTTTCAGCTTGTATTTTATTATTAATGAGATCGTATCAAATTGTGCGAGAAAAAATAGGTGCATATATACCTATGGTGTGAACTGTGCCGTATTATGAAATTATTTTAGCTCATTATACCTTTTTTGTTGCAGCGACACCGGTACTTCTGAAGAAAATAATCTTCTTTCAGCTGCTCTACCACTAATAAATAATCCTAAAAACTTTGGTTTTAAAAGCAAAATCCCACAGCTATGTCTACTTCTGAACGAATTTCATGCCATTTTGATTGTTAAACTTTATTAATAGAAATATAACTATAAAGATACCGAATAATAGGGATTACAACTACGTTATTGTGAATAAAATTAATAAAATAACTGATATTTTAAGTTAAACAATTGAAACTATTAATTGTTCACAAGAAACGCTGAAAATCGGAAATACAAATCGATGAAAACCTTAGACACGAATTTTATGAAACATTTTTAAGCTATTGCATAGCGTCTATCCCGGGCCTTGAGCGCGGGGACCGAATCCAGAAATTTAGTAACGAAAAACCTCACGCTCCCCACTCCAACGGGCGCGGAGGTGTGGCTTGAAGGCATAGCATGCAATAGCTTTACCGCGGCAGTCCCCGATGGTTAGGGAGCCAGGTGCAAATTTGGTTAACTATTTCCTCTCAAGAGATAATTCGTCAGACGCATGAGAGTATAGTATTATAAAGCCTCGTGAACGTCAGCTGGCGCTCGGTTGGGGGGGGTGAGCGGTTGTAGCCTCCCACGCACATAGGAAAAAAAATACATTAATTTATTCATTTCCTCTCAGCTAAAAATTTGTCAAATTGTAGCTAACCCAATATCTCAACGAAAAAAAATAGTCAGCTGGTTACAACATGGTGTATTATACGTCAGCTGGTGTCTCGAACATGAAAGTTAAATTTAAAGAAAAATTTATTTTCCGTTATTTCCTCTCAAACAAAAATTTACCTGATGATAGCTTATATGTAACTGTGGATAAATATATATGTCAGCTGGCTGTATCTTGGTGGAAAAACCGTCAGCTGATACGGGAGGCTACAACCGCTCTTCCCCCCAACCGAGCTCCAGCTGACGTTCACGAGGCTTCATAATACTATACTTTGATGCATTTTACTAATTACCGCTTGAGAGGAACTTGGTCATAAAATCTGCTGCTGGCTCCCGGACCACGAGTGCCACACGTCTTTTATTTTACGCACGGCACATAAAAACACGTATACGAGTCCAAATCTTGACTAAATCCTTAGTACAAATAACGTATTAAAGTAAATTCCATACAATATTATTCAAATGTCTTCACACAATATATTCTCGCACATAACAACAATATCAAGTCTCAAAAACATTCACACGCCAAATAAAGCGAGAAACGGGGCTCACAAACGATATATTTTACGTCTTTACGGTTCTTAGCTGATAGAAAACGATATTTTGTATAAATTAGACTTTTTTTTTGTAATATCGGTATAAGTTTGTGATCTATGATTTTGATTAGTAATAGAAACTGAGATGGTATCCAAGTTAACTTTTTACCCGGATTTGATATTTTAATTCACATATAAATTATTACAGGCGCTTTTTAAACAGGACCTGTGGAAAAGTTAATGTGACAATCATACAGTCGGTTGGTTTCATACATACGGTCAGCTGCTGTATTAATAAAGTAATACCAGTTTATGATATTATGATAATAATATAGTTGTTAGGACTTAGGTTTAGCTTAACGCAGCGCTTATTTAAAAAATCTATTTTTGCCTGAAATTAAAGCAACCAGCTAACAATTTTGCTCATTTTTTTACGTAAAATATTTCGACGAATTTGTTTCCGTTTCAAAATTAACAACACTGCAAATGAAAGACTTTGTAACCACCACCTTAGGTAAGTAAGTAGTAAGTATACTATAATATATAAACATGTATAAAATCCCGATTTTTGGCAGCATGTTTTGCTTTGGATTGGAACCCCCAGGTTCCTGTTGTTCCGGATCTCTACGTAGCGTGTGGCCAATCCACTTCCACTTGTGAACGTGGAAGTATTTATACTTATATTATTAATAGTATTTATATTTATATTTATAGTTCCTATTTATTCCATAATATCTTCGCTTCACTATCAGACGTTACCTAACAAGTAATGTAACCGCAGATACGGGGGTCTACCTAATGGCACAATTAAGGTGACATCGCTGCAAATTTTGACTGCTTACGACTGGAATTCTCGTGCTTTCATAGTCGAATTTTTGTTTTATTGCATCGTGGGTTAATGAGGTTCACTGTTTTAATAGCCGGACGGACAGATGGTACGAAATGAATAAATACATCCAACGTTTATGTTTAATTCGAATTTTGTTTGATTTCCCTAATGTTCGTTTTATTTTAATGGTAAGCGTACCTTTGAAATAATTTGTCGCCTAAAAATATATGGTTGTTATTTCTGAACTGAAAAGAAACTACACATATGAGTTGTATATTAAACGTTTGTTTCCAATAAAATCGAAAAGATAACAATTAATTTACTTCTAAATCTACTTTCTAGTTGATTTTCTGTATCTGTGTTCTCACCTTGTGTTTTTTCATTGATTGAGCATTGGTAATATAGATAATATCCATTAATTTTAAGTCCAAGTTTACTTTTAATCGCTCGTCTAATTTTATTAAATTATAATAAAATCTCTATATAAAATTCTCGTGTCACAATGGGAGTTACCACACTCCTGGCCGAAATGGCTTGACCGATGCTCATGAAATTTTTTGTGCCTATTGGTAGATCTGAGAATCAGCCAACATGTATTTTTCAGGCCCCTAAGTGATAAATATAAGAATAAGGCAGAACAACGTTTGGGACAGCATATCTATCAAAATATAGCGCATCAATGAAATAGTCTTCTCGAACCTTCCATATCCGTCAAATAATGTCAAAGTTAATAATAGGCAGAGAAATAAATTTGTTTTACAATGTCTAACGGCTGCATGGCTATGAGTCTCCGGGATGGATCGTTCACGGAATGTGAGGTTTTTCCTCGAATATTCCATGAAATGGGGTTATTAATCATTGGCCACTGAGAATAGTGTTTTTTTGTTCCTGTTAGTAAAGGATAGTTTGCGTTTAGTGATAGCTCGTATAAATGAAGATCAGCTTGTATCCGTTGCGGTACTCGGTAAATTTATGGTAGAACTATGTAGAACTGAAGACTTTTTAACGGATTTTAAACGCGATTTATTCATTATATTATTTTCCCGACGTTTCGAACACTTTACAGCGAGCGTGGTCACGGGGAGACTGAAACAGTTAAAAAGTTTTTAATTTCTAAATGTATAATACTCGCGTAAAATCAAACACTAGAAAATACTATGTAGAACTGATTTTGAGGACATTTTCCTTTTCAGCTAAAAACTTGATGCAAAAGCTATCTTCAAGCGGCATTTTGATGATTTTTATTTATTTACTTATTTTACAAACCTATTTAAGGCTCTACTTTTGTTTCTACTCAATACTTATAGTCAATTGTAATACAATCTACTCAACTACATGAGCAATTAAGACCTGGTATAAAAAAACAAAAATAAAATATAGCCTTATTCACATGTACTCATGAAAAAATTATTAATTACATAACAAAAATTCACAATTAAAAAGCATCACTATAATTAAATGCTAGAATAGATGAGATCGAATTAAAAATGCTTAACGAAATAACTCAACCTTACAACTACATACAAAGCTCTGCTCTGCCCTATTCCTCTCCTCAAACTAACTTCCTTTCGTACGTCTGGTTGTCTGGAAGAAATCGCTATTTAGCGATAAGACCGCCATTTGTTTTAATTTATAATTAGATTAAGTTCCCAGTTAAGCTTTGTCAGAGCAATAAAGTATGAATAAATAAATAAATAAAAGTAGATTCTACTAACATCTCATAAAATGTTCAATAATATTTATTCCTCACTGTCCCGGTACCAGCGCTAATGGATGTTATATAACTATCTGCTAATGGAACTAAATTTTGGGAAGATACTAGAGGAAATGTCGCCACCATTGTTTGAGGATTTTAATGCCAGTATTTCAGGATGTAATTTGATGTTATATTTTAATGTAAGGAGATTTGGTATCGATTTGGAAATTGGCAATTTGTTGCAGTTAGTAATTTCTAAAAAAAATATACACTGTGCTAAAAGATTAGTAAGTTCTGGAAAAAATAAAGGCTGTGCTAAGCTAGCAATAAAATTAAAAAGGTGGGAGAGTTCTTTACTGAATTAAGAACACAAAATTAAAACAACAAGTATACCTTGTTTAAATTGTAATCGTTTTTTAATGTTGTAGTGTAAAATCTGCTTTTAAAAAGCGGGTATCAAAGACCCTTATCGCGTACAAAAAATATCTTAATATAAATAGCGCTAAGTGCAGGAACAGTTAACAAAAATTGCTCCAACCTCGAAACGCTTCTAGCGTCTTCACAAACCATTTATTCGGAAACAATGGTCCCGCATGTTTCCCATCTTGTACCCAAAATACGGTAACATGGATGTACGATGGGTTGTTATTTTTGAGGGATTTCCTGGATTAATTTTAAAGAGCGTCATACAAAAAGGGTGTGTTTATTTGGAATTATTTGAACAATTAATAGTATGTAATATTAATAGAATGTATGTATTATTGAATAAAGATCTAATTTATAATACGATTTTATCTATTAAGTGAGATGCTACGTTAATAAGGAATGCAATGCTTTTAAACATTTTTCCTAAACCACTAAAACAAAATTTACGTTTAGTAGAATAAAAGAATAAGATAAAAAAAATATTAGACAAGTCCATATTGTCTCATCGAATGCCAATTATTCTAAAAATTATTCAACCAGTCAAATAAAATAGACTTAAAGGACGCTTATTCTCTTCTCTTGAGTATCTAATAATAATCTAATAAAATGTTCAACTGCCACATCCACAATTCACATTCCGTCCTCAAGACCAATTGAACCTTTAAAATTCAGCCATATTGTGTTCTATCTCGCTTACACATTAAATTATATGCATATTTTATGCGATTCATGTTTACAACTTTTTACGTACTGTAGAAAATTCACGAGTTCCCGTTGTGAAGTATGATGAAATTTGCTTCATTTTCATGAGGAATAACGTCAAAGTTACTGCTTCTTTGCGTATTAAATGCTGTAATATTGCAGCGAAATTTTAGAGGAGATATTAATATCTAAGTATAGCTTTAACTTGGCTGGAAATTTGCGTAGCTTTTGCATGCGCGGCTTTGTTTGGTGTTTTGTAAAGATCTATTGTTTTCAGTTATATTAGAGTTCGTTTGAAGATAAAAGATATTTAGATATCTTTTGAAAGAAGTTTCAAATATTACAATTTATTTATTCAGTATGGCTGTGCCTATGTGTATTTCCATTCGATCGGGTACATAAATATTATGTGGCGATAATGGGACTTTCGCACACTACATTTAACTACATTACCCTACTTTATAAGCAGCCGTTTGATTAATTGCCTAGTCTTATTAAACGTTGTCATTCTACTACCGACCAAAGAGATATTTTGTACAATTCTGTGTACTGTCTAATACAACATTAACTAACTGATTCTAATAAATGCATGACGTACACAAATAACAAGTCAGCATATCTAAAAACGTAATTCTTGATAAGTTCCTAAAAATATAAGCAACAAATTCGATTCGAATCGTCAGAATTCAGCGATGACGTTACATTGTATCTACTAGCTGTGCTCCGCGGTTTCACCCGCATTGCTCCGCTGTTGATCTTAGCGTGATATAGCCTATAGTTTCTTGATAAATGGGCTATCTAACACCGAAAATTTTTTTCAAATCGGACCAGTAGTTCCTGAGATTAGCGTGTTCAAACAAACAAACAAACTCTTCAGCTTTATAATATTAGTATAGATTTTGTAGTAACAGTTTCATAGAATTTTAAAAGGATTAATAAAAATAAAAGGCTTTTATTTGAAAATATAGTTAATTAAACCTTTAGCAGCTCTGTTTCAAGTGTCTCTCCACTCCCGGCGCTCCAGGAAACGTAAATACTTAACGAAAATTGCCTTTTAATAAATTGATTGTTAGTGTTACTGAAACTGTAGCGTTTCGAATTATATGCCTTTTTATTAAATTCACTTTTGTGCGAAGGGCACTTTATGTTTTATTTTGTTTTTAAGAGGGGATTGTTAATTGGTTAAGTAGACATTAATCACTGTTTCAGATTAAAAACACTTAAAATATTTGTTTGTATCATATTATAACTGAAAGTGTGCTACTCAAGATACAGTTTTTAACTTTCCGAATCGGTGGTAAATGTTAAAAATATGTAATGACGTTTCAAAAGTGCTTCTAGAAGAAGTCTAATTGAATAAATAAATGTTTGAGTTTGAGTTTAATTTTGAAAATTATTGAAATATTTATAGCAGAAGAATAAAAGCTAACAATAACTGAAGAATGGACTCTATTTTGTGTTCCAATTCAAATCTTAATATATATAAATCTCGTGTCACAATGTTTGTCCTCAATGGACTCCGAAACCACTTAACCGACTATAATAAATTCGCACACCATGTGCAGTTCGATCCAACTTGAGAGATAGGATAGTTTAAACATGTAGGTACCACGGGCGAAGCCGGGGCGGACCGCTAGTGAAATAATATAATATTGCGGAAATCAGTCCTTGCTTTTTTTATCATAGTTACATTTTATCAATTCACAAACAAATTTGCGAAAAATTTCCAATTAACATCACAAAAACATTTACATGTTGTGTACACATACTTTAACACAGCACACAACACCTAAACCTGAATAAGATAACTGCGTTAAAAACAACCGACTTCCAACTTGCACGTCTTGCAACATTTACAAATACAGACAAAAATGCTCATAAAATAAAAACTACTGGGCCTATCCGAATAAAATTTTTATGGGACCAATTCGACACCATCCCGCATCGAACAAAAAAAGAATCACGTAAATCGGTCCAGAAACCACGGAGTAATCGGTGTACATACATAAAAAAAAAAAAAAAAAAAAAAAAAAAAAACATACCGGCCGAATTGATAACCTCCTTTTTTTTGAAGTCGGTTAATAAACACGGACGTTGATAGAACAGCTACATTTATCCAACTACCCTACATTCAGCGCACGTAGCACTTTATTAGTTACCTGAAGGATTGCACCTATTATATACATCAGTGTCATTCGAACGCTCGCTTCGATTAGACGTCCCGTGATTTCTCTAAGTGAATGATTTAGGAATTTGCATCCGTCGTGTAGTGTGAATTGGAATACTTGAACGTTTTTAGCTATTTTGTACAAACTTTTAGATGTACAATTATTGTCTTTTAAAATCTCTTTAACTTTTCTCTAATTCTAGTCGTTATGTATTGTTTTTTGTTAATAATTTATGCATATACTCGATCTCTTTTTTTAAACTGTTTCCATCTTTAATCTATGCTAATAACATGAAGTTGTAGAATATTTTTGTGTGTTTGTTCTAATTTAAGGAACAAATGGACTAATTTACCTACCTACCTTATGCACGAGATACCTGAGAGCTTTATAATATGAAAACACTTCCCATACAATAAAAAGAAAAACCTATCCCTTCTATAATCAAACGAAGCCACACCAAAAAACAAGCGTAACCTTTAAGAACAGAAACTAATTATGCACTATGAGTGTTGATACTTTACCAAATGGTTCATCCATCACCAAAACCTCAAAGCCTATGATTGAAGGTGACTAATGACTAGGCACAATTCGCGATAATGGGAACCTAACCTTGAAATGATCATAAAACGCTTATACGACACCTGGATCGATTTGATTGTGGATTCAGACGTTTTGATACTTGATAGTTGTAAACTGAAGATTTAGTATGAAAAATAATTATCTTCCGTACTTAGCTAACAGTATCAAATAACAATTTATTTAAAAATTAATATACCGCCAAAATTCCTTGAACTGTACCGCACTGATCCGAGTAAAGACGGACAGGTGCACAAGCAATTCATCGGTTTTTTCATGCCACACCGGACCGTAAAAAATCGGAATGCCGGACCGTAAAATTCCTTGTAGTGGACAAACGCCCTAAGACAAATGTCCTATAATATTCCTGAGTTTACTTTTCGTATCGAATGAATCTGTCATACAATTATTCTCATCTTCAATTCTTATCTAAAACTACTTCATATTTACAAATAATTTATTTATTTATTTTTATTTTTTTTTATTTAAATAGGTACACATCACAGCTGACAATTTTGACTAATTATAAGTTATATAACAATATAAAATTCACAAATATATAAAATCTCTTAGAATTAAAGCAATGCTCTAGGTACTATAGACGAATGACAAAGGTAAAAAACAAACAGCTCTTTCTAAATAAAAGCACTCACTTTCTTTGACCTTGTCTGAGCAGTACATAATTCTTAATTTGAGCTTATTAGGTGTATAATTAATGTTCTATCTAACTTCTATCACAATTTCACAAAAAACACACACCCAATAAATCCTATAATGTATCAAGAATCACCGAGCGCTGTATTATAAAAAGAAAAGGAAATTTTAACACCATGTAAACCTACATATAACAACACCACTTCGAACATCGTACAGTTCAAAATTTTCGCCACAGACGGTCGGTCTCATAACGCTTTTAATGCCTTCGCTTATGGTAGTAAATACTTAGTAAAATATACTGAATAGCACGTAATGTATAGCAATAATGAACAAAATGGCGAGTGTTGAAACAGAGTTGAATACAGCCGACGTTTCTTTGAAAATGAATACAGGTAAGCTTGCTTTAGCTTATTGATGACTTAATTTTTTAAGTTATTGCATAGCTTTTATCTCAGACTTTGAGCACGGCGACCGAATGTAAAAATTCCCTAACGAAAAAACCTAACTCCCCCCACTCCAACCGGCACAGCGATGCAATGCTATGCAATAGCTTTACCGCGGCAGTCCTCGAGTACCACACGAATTTTTTTTTTTTAATTTTCTACTCTTTTCGGTTTTAAGTGTATGGGACACCCCGCGCTATCTATTTACGGTGCACTTAAATCAAAGGAACATAAAGCTGCAAGAGCATTATTTCATGATACTTTAGTGTAAACGAAAACTCATATTCAGTGTTGTTCAGTATTAGAATATTGCATAGAATATTTTCGCACTAAGAACAACGAAAGAATGCTCTACGCCTGTTTAAACTAAAATAATAAATAAATAATATAGGACATTATTACACAAATCGACCTAGTCCCACAGTAAGCTGAATTAATGCTTGTGTTGTGGGTACTAGGCGACGATAAATATTATAATATTTAATAAATACATATACATATAGATAATAACACCCAGACCCAAGAACAAATAATTGAGTTCATCACACAAATATTTGCCCTGACCGGGGATCGAACCCGGGACCGTCGGCTCAGTAGGCAGTTACTTTACCACTGCGCTAACCGCGTCGTCACAATAATAATAAATAAAAAAAATTGAAGTTGGGTTAGAATGAGCATTCGCTGGACCCGGCTTAACGTGATGCTAAGACGTAATGCTACGACGTGATGCTACGACGTGATGCTACGACGTGATGCTACGGCGCGATGCTACGCTGTGATGCTACGGCGTGATGCTACGGCGTAATGCTACGGCATGTGTTACGGCGTGATGCTACGGGCGTGATGCTACGGTGTGATGCTACGGCATGATGCTACGGCATGATGCTACGGCGTGATGCTACGGCGTGATGCTACGGCATGATGCTACGGCATGATGCTACGGCATGATGCTACGGCGTGATGCTACGGCATGATGCTACGGTGTGATGCTACGGCGTGATGCTACGGCATGATGCTACGGCATGATGCTACGGAATGATGCTACGGCATGATACTAAGGCATGTTGCTACGGCATGCAGCTACGGCATGATGCTACGGCATGATACTATGACGTGATGCCTCGGCGGCATGATGCTACGGCATGGTGCTACGGCGTGATGCTACGGCATGATGCTACGGCGTGATGCTACGGCGTGATGCTACGGCGTAATGCTACGGCGCGATGCTACGGCATGATGCTACGGCATGATGCTACGGCATGATGCTACGGCATGATACTACGGCGTGATGCTACGGCGTGATGCTACAGCATGATGCTACGGCATGGTGCTACGGCGTGATGAAATATGACATAAATAAATTTTCTAGTGTTTCATTTTACGCGAGTATTTCTAAAAAGTATCAGGAACTGTAGAACTCAACTGCACGCGATGAGAACTCACATTTTTTTTTGATCTGCTAAAAACGATCTGCTAAGTTCACTAACATAGAACCATCCTCGTACTTCAAGGAATATAATAAAAAAAGAATTATCGAAATCGGTTCAGCCGTTCTCGAGTTATGCGCTTACCAACACATTTTGCGATTCATTTTTATATATAAGACTAGCGGTTCGCCCCGGCTTCGCCCGTGGTACATAATATTTACGTTTTCTCTACATAAGAACCATCCTCGTACGGGCGAAGCCGGAGCTGTCCGCTAGTAGTTCATACAAGTATATTTCCTGTAGATACAACTCCAATATTAATTAATTTTCAATATGAAATAATTTGAACGTATGTTATTCAATCAACCAAACGGCTAAACATGATAGGAATGTAATCAGGCAATGAAATAGGTATTTAACCCGATTACAAGGGTTAGGTTTGAATTCAATCGAATCCGAATCAATATAGCTAGAGTTACAGCATTTAAAGTACACACACATAATAGATAGCTTTACAGAGGTATAAAGAAGTAGACATACAGAAATATTCGATGATAGTATTTTTTCCACACAAACATGTACCTAATTCCTCGTTTCTTTCGCGTATAATACAGATTAGGATATAAGGAACCTAATTATTTATTAACAAATACTAAACCGCCTCCAACTTATCAGAACTAGACAAAAATGAAATGGGACCAACTGGGAGACACAGCTTTCAAATAAAAAACGAATTATCAAAATCACTTCACCCAGGCGAGAGTTCTGAGGTAAAAAAGACAAAGTGGGAACATAGAGACAGTATATACTACGTACTACATAAATATCTCGATGAGTGGGAATAAAAATCTTTTTTTTTAAGTCGATTCAAAAATAAATTAACAGATTAACCTAGAAACCACTTTTGGAAGTAGTTTGAAAAAAAATACAGATTAACATACAACCTCCTCCTTCTTTGAAGTCGGTTGTAAAAAATAAAAGCTTTTCAATTCGTATATAATGTTATTCAACTCTGAAGTTCAAACGTTGCACCATGCACATGCACTTAGCGTGTTAATACCGAAACATTATCTTTATAGCTTCTATCGTTGAATCGCGTAAAATAGTAAATCATATTTACTTTAACCTTCAGTACTATTTCTTTAGTTAAAGACTTTTGGAAAGGAATGATTAATAGTATGTGATCACAGCATGTGATAGTATACAGCTGTCAATAGTAATGATTAAAAATATTAACCACAGTGGCGCTCGGAAAACTGAAAAGAATGTTGAAAGAAATCCATACTAATATTATAAATGCGAAAGTAACTCTGTCTGTCTGTCTGTTACTCAATCACGCCTTAACTACTGAACCAATTTGCATGGGTATAGAGATATTTTGATACCCGAGAAAGGACATAGGATAGGTTTTATCCCGGAAATCCTACGGGAACGGGTTTTTCTTTGAAAACGCGGGCGAAGCCGCGGGCGGAAAGCTAGTAATTCTATAAAAGTTTACAATAACCTGAGAAATTGTTACTATTTACTATATCATAATATATGAGATAACATAACATAATTCTTATTTAATACACTGAACAATGATTATATATTTTAACTATTGCACTTCAAGCCATCATTACACGCCCAAAAAAATATGAAAGTGTCTATAAACAATGACTCCTATTCTTGATCTCACTTCTGCGGTTTTTTTATATACAGTTCCCAAATTAAACACTATTTTCATAGTCTAGATAATACTTCAATCATTCCATACAATTCGGACTTGGCCAGTTTTTAAGACATAAAAAGCATTCATCAATCACTCGCTTGCTTAATTTAGAAGTTACGTAGCCTAGATTTCAATGAGATTAGATTTTTTGTCTAATGTACCTAATTCCGTTCATTTACCCCAGATTTTAACGTTACTTGATAGATCACTTATCTTTATTAAAACACTAGACTTTTTACCACGGTTTTGCTAGAGATTTAATCAAACTGAAATCAACTCCCAAAACTATATCTTCGCCAGAAAAAAAATATCTGTAAGCCCCCCATAATTTCAATTTTACAAAAATGAAATAAATTTTATTTTCAGACAAAAATAAATTAATATATATCTATTCATATGAGAGTTCAGTTTTACGATTTATGTGTTACTAGGTTTCCGCCCGCGGCTTCGCCCGCGCAGTCAAAGAAAAACCCGCATAGTTCCCGTTCCCGTGGGATTTCCGGGATTGCGTCATTTTCCTGGGATAAAAAGTAGAAGTAAATTTCCTTTCTCGAGTATCAAAATATATCTATACCAAATTTCATGAAAATTGGTTCAGTAGTTTAGGCGTGATTGAGTAACAGACAGACAGACAGTAACTTTCGCATTTATAATATTAAGTATGGAGTATGGATTTAATCACTTTGACAAGGCAAAGCAATCTCAAAATGAACTTCCGATCGGAAAGATCGTGAAATAACAGAACAATATTATTTCGTTTACTTTATTTTCTCCTTTCCTGAGTTTATATGATTTTAAGTGAACCAAAATTGTTTCCATAACTTTTTACTTTATTAAAACCAAGACAATATTATAATTACATAGATAAGTAAAAAAATACACAATGCTCATGTACAACATTATTTGTATATTTTTTTGAAGTGAAAACTTCTTTAGCGGCGTTGAGCACTTTTTCTGTAATGGGTATAAAATCTTAAACTCGCGTCAGGACACGTGACCTGATCGAAAAAGCGTAAGACGGATACCATTCCAAAATATCAAACATGCTCAACGTTAATAATCAAGTTTTCACTTCTGCCGGCACTCCCGGAGTGCAACCCGTCTTTTTTTTATTTCTAAAGCTTTTGCTTTTAAGTAGAGTTTAAAATAGATTCAATGTTCTATTAAAAAAAAAACTACTGTAGCATTTATATCGATATTTTACTTACATAAACACAAAAACTGTATATAAACCGCTTTTTAGATTAGCTAGCTTAGAATGGACGAACTAACAAAATATCTTGTGTACAATAAAACACCGACTTCTCACAATAATATGAAATATGAAGCAATAAGAGACGATAAGAGTGTCAAGAGAAGTGTAGAAGTTGAGAAGAGATTACTCCTCTTGTCACCGGAATTGGGAAGAATGAGTGATGGTAAGTTTTTTTATTTATTTTATTGATTTGTTGTTTTTTTTTGTGGTTAGCTTATACGTATAGAGATTAAGGGGTCTAAAGTTGAATTGCCTATCCGGCAAAAGAAAGGAACATTTGAAATACCTACCTACAAAAATTTGGTAGAATTTTTTTGTAAATTTTTTATTGGATCTCTTTTATTTTACGATACGCTACATTTCTCAGAAAGATGTTGTAGAAAGAAAGAAGAAAGAAGTTTAAATTATTTAAATCGAATTCGAAGTTACCCTAATTTCGTATTACAAAAATAAAACATCTTACCACATTTATTTATTTATTTACATTTTTATTCAAATTCAGTACACATATAGATATACACATCTAGGGGTATATCTCACACATAACCTTTAAACTCCCTTATCTACGCTTGTTCATTTGCAAAGAATAAAACACAATTATAATGAATTGCCCTCCCGGCTTATCGCGATTCGTTGTGTCCACGGGCTAACTGCCAAATTAACGTCGTGATAATAATTTTACAGCCCTAACCTCTTATCTAGCTATTATTTATTTGAATACAATTAAAACAATTGTATATTTTATAACAGATCTATGGCCTGTACCTTATATTTCTCTATAAAAAAAAGACGGGTTGCACTCCGGGAGTGCCGGCAGAAGTGAAAACTTGATTATTAACGTTGAGCATGTTTGATATTTTGGAATGGTATCCGTCTTACGTTTTTTCGATCAGGTCACGTGTCCTGACGCGAGTAAGATTTTATACCCATTACAGAAAAAGTGCTCAACGCCGCTGAAGAAGTTTTCACTTCAATAAAGATTACAATGCAATCAATTACTATGTATTTATAAAAACAATATAATTATGTAAAACACTACGCGAGTACAAAAACGATACTAAAAACAATTTTATAATCTTATATCAGTATAGATTAATTAATATATAATATGACAAAGTTACATAATTATCCTTATATCTAAAGTGTAAACATATCTACAAACTTTAGCATTAAATATTATACAACAACTATAAAACTGTTCTGTAAAACTAGAAGCGTGTCTCGTTATTTACTTAAATTTTTATCTCCAGTGATATTAAACCACAGTCCATAAATAGTTTGTGTAACAACGCGCAGGAAGCTCATAAAGATAAATTGTTCACGCTGTTCTAGTCTTTATTGAGACGTTAAATGTTATAGTACGATCATGTGCAATTGGGTTGTCATTAGGTATATATTCCCGTGCACCAAGCATATTGATGTGGGATAACTTAACAGACTGATGAGATAGAGATTTTAGATTACGAACCTATAAATAAATACTTTTTATGAGTTCCATTTAATTAGAAAGCATTATTAAATTTACATTAAGATAATATAGCAACATAGTTTCAGTTTTCTTTGTAAAATAAACGTTAATTTAGTCGTAGCTGCAAGGGCGCATCAGCCGCTCCTCATGAGTTCTCCGCGTGGATCGGCAACGTCGCGTCAGCCGGTCGTCGTAAGTTGACGGTGCGGCCCCCCTAGTCAAGTGGCTTTCTGTTAGCGTAGCGTTCAAAGGCTGTAGATAAACGTATCTACAGCTTACGTCAATCTCATACATTCGTAGTCTATTCTATTGAACGCTACGCTAACAGAAAGCCATTTGACTAGGGGGGCGGAGCGGCAACGTTGCGTTAGGACCTCGTCATGCGCTTGTCGTGCGGAGCGGCAACGTTGCGTCAAGCGCTCCTCATGCGTTCATCGAGCAGTGCGGCAACGTCACATCAACCACTCGTTGTGCGAAGCGGCAAAGTCACTCATCACTGCGTTGTGCGTGCGTGTGGAGCGTTCACGATGCATGGCGCGTGATGACAACATTTTTGATAGTACTTTCTACGCAAGATGCAAGTCTGAAAACAAGCACATTCTTGAGCGTTATTTTATTAGTATAGAATTATAGATAAGTGTTCTTAGACTAGCTTTTGTTTGCCATCTATCTGGATGAATATTTGTCCAACAACGTGCTATGCTAGTATGTAGGTCCAAGCACCTGTCGACACGGCTAAGCTCAGCGACCACTGGCCTGGCGCACAGCCAGGTTAGAAAATCGCTGTTGGCCTAATGTTAACGAAATTGTAGGCATGTTTTCTATTTTGTAGTTTTCACATATATAATCTCTTTCTGTGGAATCTAAAGTTTATATAGTACGTCACTTTTGTACTGTTTAGAAGATGATGATGAACTGTAATTGTATTTAAAATTTGATGGTAAAAATATTGTTTGAATTTTATGTTTTCTGTTGTTTATTAGTATGAAGGGTATGTGTAAACAGAATAATCTGCATCATCTAAAGTACATTGGTTTGTTCAAGTTGTTTATTATTTTGGATAAAATAGCGTTCTGGAGCTCGCCATAATTTTTTTTCAAACTATCAGAATTTTTCAATAAAATAATTAATATACTACGCCATCAAGTCAAAAGCTACGATCTACGCTAGAAGCTACGAAAAGAGCTACGTCGTAGAGGCTACTTTAACTTTATTGTTTCGTTGAGATATTTGGTATTTATAAATGTTTCTTACGACTAATAACACTACTAATAACACAAATTTCACACGATAATTAAGAAAAATTATTAAGAAAAAATATAAAGTTTTATAGACAAATTATTTACATTAAAAAATACGCTGCTGGGATCAACCATTCTTCATAATATTACAAAGACTCAAAACTGCGAAAATGCACTTTTCCATCCTATGCAAGTCAGCATATTTCGAACAAACGGCACGAAACACACAGTCTACGTAAATCACGCGCGCAAACTGACGTTACTTCAAAAATCGAACGACGCCATTTTGAAATATGGTTGCGGTTTATATTGCAACCGCTCACGAATGTAGGCGTCTATAAATAAAAGACTAATTTCCTTAGGTGCAGATATTGACTGGGTGTAGACGATGTAACAATTTTCTAGTAAAATTGGGTTTCACGTGGTAATGGCAATATGTTGCCGACACCTGAAATTGGATAAGAATATTCTGTTTACATTGGCTAGGAATTTTCGAGATGTATTGAGTTTATTGGGAAATAAGTTGGTGTGGATTATTTGAAAATGTAACTATGTAATTTTGGTTATACGAGTGCTTTGGGATTATAAAAAAAATATGGAATGGGATGGAAATTATTATGCGTTCTTCATAAATGCTATAAAGTTAGATTGTTGTTATTACCTACTAGATTTCCGCCCGCGGCTTCACCTGCGTTTTCAAAGGAAAACCCGCATAGTTCCCGTTTCCGTGGGATTTCCGGGATAAAACCTATCGTTATGTGTTATTCTGATGTATAAGCTATATTGTGGTAAAGTTTCATTCAAATACATTCAGTAGCTTTTACGTGAAAGAGTAACAAACATCCATACATCCATACTTACAAACTTTCGCATTTATAATATTACTAGATTTCCGCCCGCGGCTTCGCCCGCGTTTTCAAAGGAAAACCCGCATAGTTCCTGTTCCCGTGGGGTTTCCGGGATAAAACCTATCCTATGTGTTAATCCAAGTTACCCTCTATATGTGTGCTAAATTTCATTGTAATCGCTTCAGTAGTTTTTACGTAAAAGAGTAATAAACATCCATACATCCATACATCCATACATCCTTACAAACTTTCGCCTTTATAATAGTATTAAGATTAAGATTAAGTGTTTAAAATAAAACGAATTGAGTTCTAACATACTGACATACATTTCAAGATCAAATACAGAGATACCAAAACATTGGTGAGAACTTGATACTGTTGCCATTTCTTCCCTTTCTGACGAGTTATTTTGGACAAATCTTTGACATAGTTATATGTTATTCAACATCAAGGTAGCTTTCAGATACCGATGGTAATGAACCGTAAAAAAAGAACAGAATAACTATAACTAGGATACAAATCAAACCACTTTACTTCGTTAATTTTTCGCGTTCACATTTACATTAGGATCATTTTGATAATCTTTATTAGTATCGATTTAGTTCTGAGTAATATCGAAGCCACATCTATTTTACCAAATATACAACATACAGAAATAAACACTGAACATCTATTACCTAGAAACCTTCATGCGCCACTGCCACTCAGGATCAACCATATAATTACAAGTTCACCCTCAAACACATGATTAAGTACTTGCAACGGCCTTGCACAAAATCATTAGACCTTGGGCTTGTACATGCTATCACTTGCTCTATAACACCTAGCATGGATTGACGTCTCATTACTGCCTTAATTGTTGCAGCGACAATGGGTATGTCAGTTTTTAATTAGTTTAGTGTAGGACAATTTTTTTTTCTATGTGTAGTATAATATAGTGTAGGATCAATGGGTATGTCAGTTTTTAATTAGTTTAGTTTAGGACAGTTTTCTGTGTGAGTAATAATATAGTGAAGGATTAAAGGGTATGTTAGTTTTTTATTAGTTTAGTGTAGGACAATTTTAAATGTGTATTTGGTGTAGGTTTTTATGTGTGTGATCGTTTAGTGTAGGACATTATTTTGTTTGTTTTTTTTTTGTATGGGTGTGATGGTTAAAGGTTTGCCTTTGAGAGATAAGCGATCATTTATAATGCTGTGTTTCAATATAATATAATTATTGTGAGAATTCTTTGTAATAATTAAATTAAATTAATTAATTTAAAATAAGAAACTCTGCTCCGAATTTTAATTTTTTCGTGTTTATTGAAATTTGATTCTTATTACTTTTTTAAATTGCACTTTTGTAATTTAATTCGATATTTGGATGAGTTATTTCTGAAATCCGGTTACTATTAAACCTAAAATATTATTGACTCTATTGACATAATTAAAAAGTTTTTCATTTAGTTTTATCGATGTTTCATGTAAATCATTTAAAATAATTTTCAACAAAAAATTTAATTTAGCACGAAGTTTCTATGTTTAAATTAATATTGTATTCAATACTAATTTGCAATTTCCATGAAATTTCATAAATATTAACTATGAATTTTATTTTATTTATTTATGAAAATGAAATTTTACGTAAGCGGCTTAATATGCTTTATTTGTTAGATTAATCTGTTTGAGTATTTCACGTTATTAAGTTTAATTTGTAAACAATTATTTCAACAACATTTTCTGCGTCTAGTTTCTGATTGACGTTTTTCGCAAAACGATATTGTGGTAATATTTCAAGTTCTGAATTCAGCGGATAACAATTCTAAGTCTGAAAAGATTTATTTATGTCATAAATTGTATAAGGAACAACCCCCAACCTCTCCGTTAAATTGCTTAAGCTCTAAGCGGTCTGTCTAGAAAGCGCTCGCGCAGGCATAAAAGTTGTACGAACTCTGCAGTCGCTATTCCATTTTGATAACAATTTTTAAGTAACTACTGTCAATATATATATATCGGGTCTCGAATCTGGGTAGGTACATTCTTATTGTCGAACATGTTTCGCAAGAAACCGTAGCAATTAACGTTATTTAGTATCCTAACATGGCAAAACGTATCAACATATTCTAATAGTAGCTTTCCGCCCGCGGCGTTGCCCACGCTTTCAAAGAAAAACCCGCATAGTTCCCGTTCCTGTGAGATTTCTGAGATAAAACCTATCCTATGTATTAGTCCAAGTTACCCTCTATATGTGTGCTAAATTTCATTGTAATCGGTTCGGTATTATTTGCGTGAAAGAGTAACAAACATACACACACACATCCATCCTCACAAACGTTCGCATTTATAATATTAGTAGGATAGGATAGTAGGATAGGATAGTAGAATAGGATAAAAAAGTAAATTTATTTACGATCTATGCTTTAAAAGGTTTTAAATTATAACTTGTTTCCTTTCTATCTTCAATGCACATTTTCCACGAATTGCCCTAAACGCATTTAAAAATAAATCTTTCAACCTTGTGTGCATCAACCCAATGCAATTTACACGAAGACTCGTATTCACTTTGAATCAATTTCACGCCTCAATATCGGAAACCAACCAGTTTATATACAGTGTTTGACGTATTCACATGTGTACGCATTTATTTGATTTTTAAGCTATTGCATAGCTTTTATCTCAGACTTTGAGCGCGGCGACCGAATGTAAAAATACGAACGACGTAACGAAAAAACCTAACACCCTCCACCCCAACCGGCACAGCGATGCTATGCTATGCAATAGCTTTACCGCGGCAGTCCTCGAGTGCCACACGTATTTTTTTTTAATATAACCACAGATTATTAAATTACTAATAAATGGCAATCAATAAAATTTAGAATACTCGTTTAGAATGGCGTTCGATTTTTAAATAAAGTTTTTAAAATTAATAACTATGATAAATATAAAATTGTCTTTAAATTTCAATAGAATCGAATATTTTTGTAGTATCAATTTTTTATTTAATACAATATTAAAATTACAGTTAATAAAATAAAAGGTAAAATATTTAAATTTCTTTCATTAAATTCTGGCTTCAGAGCATAAAGCATATCTACCTAAAAAATATAAAATATTTTACTAAATACATTGTTAAATGATATAAGATAAGTAGTTATTTTATGCCCCGATTAGCTTAATGAGGAGCACATCAAATATACTTTATTAGAAACTATAAACAAATTAAATAAAAACACATGCTTCGTGAATGCAAATAATGTTAAGGAAACACGTACTTGGAACTTATCAAGAGGAATTTTATGGTATGTTTAAATTCTTGCCTGCTTATTTTAAATATTATTCAAAAGAATAGCACAAAATTTCATAGAAATGGTAAGAGTCAAGTTGGTATGTCGGGACTTAATTAATATTATGTTTTTTAAACATTACAAAAACACTAAACTAACTCTAAAAATTAACTCATTTCAAAAAATTATAGTTGTTTTTTAAAGTGAAACTTTTATTACATCGTCTCAAACTTTTTGGTCTGTGTAGCGCATGTCGCGTGACGGTCGGCTGCCGAGTAGGTATAAAGCAGTGTTCGGAAAGTTTCACTTTTACCGTGGTTTCATAAAACCACACAACATTTTTTTTAATTACGTCTAATTTATAGGTATAACTTACATATTTTGTATTTTCCTCGTAAATTATTATTATTAACAAATTTTAAAAACAAATTTTTAAATTAACAAATTTGTTGTTATTTTAACTTTTAAGTTTCAATCAGATTTATACAGACTTTACTCAAGAACTAATCTTATTAACGTTAAATAAACTGAACTTAATAAAGTTAAATAAACTTTCTTCGATACAAACTAAAACTATATAATTGTATTAGTTTAAAGCCAAAAACTTAAAATCGAATAACTATCTCAACTTAAACTTTATTGTCCTCTTGTTAAATATTTTTAAGAAAAATATTGAAGGAAAATGCCAGATTTAGGAAGTAATGTATTTTTGAAGCGAAACTTCTTTAGGCGCGTTGAGAGTAAAATTTCAAGGCAATACCGTCACGTCATGGAGTAAGGCAACAATTTTGGGATCTTTGAATCTTGCCAAAGATTCACTTCTGACACGTTTTTTTTTTCATTTACAAAATAGTGTAATAAACCAAACTTACTATGACATGTTTAACTTTACCCAGTCTTTCTTCTTTTCAGAAAGAGTAATGTACGCCAGGAACCGTATTATGGTGGGGGCCAGACCGGCAGTCGTGGGTGGGACTCCCATCACTGAAGAGTTGGCTACGGTAAGTAAAATAAACTCAAACATTTATTTATTAAATTATTCATAACATATTTTTAACATTTACCACCAATAATATAATCATACTGAGTTTTAATAAGTATTTTTTTTTTATGTGGCTAATACAGAATGTATAATGTGTAACCCATGGATTGGATGTGCAAATATTACTACTATTATATAAAAATTACTAATTTTTTTTTTATTTTTTATGGAAGAAGGTTTTATTGAAGAACAGAATTAACAATACGATTACTTCAATCATGTTTCTAATTACATCATTTATTCCAAAGAAACAGAATATACAATTTTTAGATTAACGGTTGTCTCCAGGAGTTGCGAGTGACAGCATTCGGTACATCATCATGTCCACCGAGAGGAGAGTGGATACACACACCACTCGTGATGCGACCAGCTGAACAGCCTCTAGGTATTTGATATATAGTTTTATCACATTCATTAAGACATTCATATACTTTATTTATAAGCCAATCAGAAATTAAAAAAAAATATTCGATACCGTCTTGTGCTCGAATTTTTATTTTTTATTTTATCGGCCTCTATGTGTACCTACTTTAAGTTTGCAAACTAGAGTATTTCTATGAAATTAATATTATGGAGATGTCAGTAAACTAGAAACAAGTACTTCTGAAACGATCTAGTCAAATGACCATTAAAAAAGTGGCAAAAATTTACCTTTACCCTATAGATAACTTTTAAAATGACACAGTTTGGTGAAAACCGCTCAAAATAATATATAAAAATGTAAAATGATATCAATTTATTCTATGGCTATTATAAAAAAATATTCTTTTTTCAAGTCAGCCTATGATTTTTTAATATTTTTAGCCTATGGTCTCGCAGCCGCTCGTAACGGTACCAGATCATTGCTGTCTGCTCTCCAAGCGCATATCATCAAATGGCTTCTATTCGATTCCCGGCCAATCACCAAGGACAATAAATCCAAGGAGCCGCCAGATAGGTAAAAAAGTTTTAACACAAATATTATTTTTTGTTATTACAATTTTAATGCATGAATATTTTAGATTTATTTTTAGTACAAATTGAGTTTGTACCTTCTGTTGATTTTTTGTAGAACAAAGATTTTTTATGTGTAGAATATTTTGAATGTTGAATTAATCCCCAATTAAATAAAACTTCATAGTTAACATAAAGTTAAAAAAAAACATGTCTAAACTCTAAACTTTTAGATTTATATACTTGATTTATAATGTCAATAAAAAGCTTATCCTGTTAACCTATATCATTAAAACCGGCACATAATACTAAAAATTGCCCTTTTTCACCGCAACTTGATAAAAAGCTCGTTCGCACATTTTTAACGACAGCCCGTAGCCAATATTTTACGCGACTGCTAGTTGCGATATCCCAATGTTTGTGGTATGACAGAACAAAATTACAGGCGTCCCCTTTCAAAATCACACCCTGTATAACAAACATGCGGGGGTTATTCTGAGGTACGGTGTTAGAATGAAACGATACCGCTGCGCTCCGCGGTTTCACCCGCGTGGCTCCGCTTCTGTTGGTCTTGATGATATATAGCCTGTAACCTTCCTCGATAAATGGGCTATCCAATACTGAAAGAATTTTTCGAATCGGACCAGTAGTTCTTGAGATTAGTGCCTCCAAACAAACAAACAAACTCTTTAGGTTTACAATATTAGAATAGTATAGATTCATGGTAACTGTTAACTTATTTGAATAAGAAAAAGCTCATAAAAAAGATAAAGCAATCCATACTAATATTATAAATGCGAAAGTAACTCTGTCTGTCTGTCTGTTACTCAATCACGCCTAAACTACTGAACCAATTTGCATGAAATTTGGTATGGAGATATTTTGATACCCGAGAAAGGACATAGGCTACCTTTTATTGCGAAATATGTACCACGGGCGAAGCCGGGGCGGACCTCTAGTAAGAAATAATTTATTAAATGGGTTATAAATCCTCAGTCTTCGTCTGCAAACCTACACATAAAAACAAATTCTTCTTTATAATATTAGTAAAAACATCGTTACGCAGAATAACCCCGCGAGCACCGTGGACCTATAATGCCGATCATATTTCTCCAACACGCCATGTGCTGGGACATAAATCCCTGCTATGGCATTCTATGATACTGAATAGTCATTTTTATGCACTGAAATATTCAAGTCAATATGCATTTTGTATAAGTTTTTTAAACGGATAGGATAATTTGAACGAGAGTGTGTTACTTTTAATTGGTAACCTGAGCTGAAAAATAACATTTCACAAAAGGTTTCATATATTTCCGAACGGTCAATAATTTTTGGATTGATTTTTAACCCAATTATCGTAGGGATAATAATTTCGATTAGTGTGTGTTACTCTTAATTGCAAACACGTGTTCAGTTGCTTCCGTTCATTTTCAAGTTTTGTTTTCACAATGGAAGAGCAAATAGACAGAATTCCAGAAGACAGAGAGGAAAAATAAATAAATACATAGAAATTATATAAATAAATACAAATAGACAGATTTAATGGCTCCAAACTTCTTCTATGTTCAGCTATCTCCGACCCTCCGAAGAGAGGCAAGAAGAAGCCCTCTGGCGCGCTTGCAGCGAAGTGATCTGGCGCTGCGCTGGTTCCAATGAACCGAAGGCTTTGTTAGCTTTACCAACTGATCATACGTATGTGCAGCATAGCTCGAATTATTACCAGGATGGGATTACTGAAAAGGTTTGTAGATTTTTCTTAATAAATGGGTATAAATAAATAATGGGTCTTCACCACAAGGCAATAGCACAAAAATATAGGTATGCATTTACAATGAAATTTCTACATTAATTAGAAAGTCATCTATACTAATATTATAAAGCTAAAGAGTTTGTTTGAACGCGTTTATCTCAGGAACTACTGGGCCGATTTGAAAAATTCATTCGGTGTTAGATAGCCCATTTATCGAGGCAGGCTATAGGCTATAATATATCATTACGCTAAGACCAACAGGATGGGAGTCACGCGGGTGAAATAATGTGTCTTCAGCACAAGCTAATAGCACAAAAATATATGCTTTTACTATTAAACTTCTACATTTGAAAGTCAGTAAAAATAAAGAGGTTAATTTATGAGTCAGTGAAAATCAGTTGTTCGAGACATATTTGAGTGGATAACTTTTAAAATTTACGTAATGTTTAATTTACTCGAAGCAAAATTCAAAGTTTATTCAACTTATTTTAAAGAAGTTTATTTTCTATTTTTAGCTGCATTTGTTCGAGTTTAAAAGTCTAGAGGATTTGCAAATATTTATAAAGAGATATTTGTACTTGGTAAGTATTTATATCATAAAACTTATAACATTTCATGGATTTCTCAAAACTCTCTTTAAGTCAGTAAGTTAATTAATAATTAAAACCTATCTTTTCCAAATATTATTTGTATTAATTAATTAGCAAACACAAGACAACATAGACACGAAGCATTTTTACAAAGTGTATCTTTAAATTCTTCCAAATTGTATAAGACTGATCCATCATAAAACAACTTTCGTCACCAAAACTCCGGGGGCGTCTTGTCAACAAAACGCCGAGAACTTTCAACAGATCCCAAACTTGGGGCTTTTAGTTTCAATCGTAATTTCGGAAAATTTTCGCTGTAGTACTAAAAATTATAAGCTCGAGTTACTCGATTCATCTTGATAATTATATTCATAACTTTTCGAAATAGTTTTAGGAGAGAATCTAGATTTGAGAAATTATTAAACTTTGATTTAGAATTTGGAATTTAAACGCTGTAAACATTGAGATAATATTACTACGTATGGAGGAGACACCACGAACAAAATCTGTGCGCCATTTTTTTGCTCTAACTAAGTTTTAAAAATTATTATCTAGTTAGGTACTTACCGATGAAAGTTATTCCTTTGCACTTTTCCGTATTATTTGTATTATTTGTGCAATATCATAACACACACGAAGGCATGTTTGATGCGTTTCACTTTAAAACCATTAAAAAATACCGCTCAACATACGTCACATGACGTATGTTGAATGGAACATAAGTGATGTAGGCGGTGTCGTCTCCATATTAATATTATCTCAATGGCTGTAAACAGATTTAAATGTGATACTTAAATCGTTGTTTGTTAAACTAAAAGCTTTTATAACTTTAATCAAGGTTTCATTTTATAGATTTTGTCTGTGAATAAGTTAAATGTTTGTCAAGTCTAGGCGGCGATTTGTAGGTAGTTATGAGTTTAGGCCAATAGCTGACGGACCGAAAAATTACTTTAAAAACACTTTCATATCGTAATTGTCGGTCGTTATGTATTAATTATCCATACTAATATTATAAATGCGAAAGTAACTCTGTCTGTCTGTCTGTTACTCAATCACGCCTAAACTACTGAACCAATTTGCATGAAATTTGGTATGGAGATATTTTGATACCCGAGAAAGGACATAGGCTATCTTTTATTGCGAAATATGTACTACGGGCGAAGCCGGGGCGGACCACTAGTATAAAATAATTTATCATTTAAAGTCAATACATAATAGATTTAAAATTATGTATTCCTGTATTTGGCTCTTTTACTTACTCGCATGAATTCGGGTTTGCCGGTGTCAACGCTTTATGTATATAGACTACAGGCCCATGTTGAAAAATTTATGGGTAATTTGAACCACCAGGTGACCTATCTAGAACGATATAAGAGCATAAAATTATAAGATTCAGCACTATGCTGTCACTTGTAAGCTACCTGAGTGCAGATGAGAATTCGAAAGTACGGCGCGCCGTACAAAAATCATGGAGACAAGGGGAAAATCTCTACCTGTACTTTCGAATTCTTAACAAGTGACAGCATAGTGCTGAATCTTATTATTTTATGCCTGTAGTCTAATAGTGAAACGTCGAGATAAACAATGTTATAAATAAAATCCCTTTAAAATTAAATACTTTTTAAATTCCATAGATTATAATTTGTAAATTTAATTATAAAATTATAATTAGTTTCAGTCAGAAGACGGTTCAGGTGCGTTGCTTCTCCTGTATGCTGCCATCTTGTCGAGAGGCTGTGAAAAGTAAGAAAACTAATTAACGAAGATAAAAATACTTCAGTTTTGATGAATTTATTGGGTATTATATCGGTAATAATTTAAATTATTAAAGATAGGAACACGCTGGTAAAATATGGGCGTCATTTTGTTGCAGATATTTTTAAATGTTTAATTAATTAAGCGTTTGGTTATACATAGAGCTAACATAATATTAAGGGCCGATTTTTCAATGCTTGGATAAAACTTATTCGTCGAATAATGTATAAAACTACTATTTTTAAAACGTATTCCAATTGCCCGTATTTGACAGTTTACGTGACATTTTAATATTATCGTGTAATACTTTATTGGACGGATAAGTTTTATCCAAGCATTGAAAAATCGGCCCTTAATTGAATATACATGCATTAAAACAAAATTAATGTTTTTGATTCGGCTAGTACCAGAAACAGCAATACCGAATCTGACGAGATTTTAATGATTTTAATGTAATAAAGTCACTTTTATTTCGCGAACAGAATTATGGAAATATTATTTTAAAATATTTAAGAAACTCGATTTCCGCCCGCGGCTTCGCCCGCGTTTTCAAAGGAAAACCCGCATAGTTCCCGTTCCCGTGGGATTTCCGGGATAAAACCTATCCTATGTGTTAATCCAAGTTACCCTCTATATGTGTGCTAAATTTCATTGTAATCGGTTCAGTACTTTTTACGTGAAAGAGTAACAAACATCCATACATCCATACATCCATACAAACTTTCGCCTTTATAATAGTACTAGAAATATTAGAATTAAGATATTAATTGTGGAAATTACGCAAATATTATTACACTTATAACTACATAACTTATTCTCAAAAATGTATGGAATTTATGTTTCCTTATTTTGTAAATTGCAACAATAAGATTTTCTCGATTTACTATGTATTTATATTCTAATTTCAGTATAAAGAAAGATCTAGACGGTAAACTAAACTACCTAGTATCTACACAAGTGGAAGGGTCTCTGAATGTCACCACGCTGCTTCTCACTGGTCGAGCTACGCCCTATCTACATAATGGTGTGCAATATGTGGGGGATGAAGATCATTATGTAAGTTATGACTTCATCATCATCGTCAATACAATGTATCTTAACCCGAACTATCAATTTATTAATATCCGTTTTCCTATTCATCCCTAACAAGTGGTCTAACAAGCCCGATATTATTTTTTACTAGCTTTCCGCCCGCGGCTTCGCCCGCGTTTTCAAAGAAAAACCCGTTCCCGTAGGATTTCCGGGATAAAACCTATCCTATTTCCTTTCTCGGCTATCAAAATATCTCTATACCAAATTTCATGCAAATTGGTTCAGTAGTTAAGGCGTGATTGAGTAACAGACAGACAGACAGAGTTACTTTCGCATTTATAATATTAGTATGGATATTCACACAAATACTAGCAAATAACAACAACAATTACAATTACTTACACAAAAACAAACAACAACTATTTGCAGTCGTATTAAAGTAAGTTGCAGCCGGAAGTTAATATAAGTTGAGATTTGAACAAAAAAACTTACAAATGAAAAAGTACCAAATATGAGAACACTGAACAACAAAAATAAAATTCTCATATCATAAAGTAACGTTAACCTCCAGAACGGCTAAACCAGTTTTATGAAACTAATTCGTGTAAAAGGCCCTTCTGACAATATATATAATCTGTTTGTCTCACCTAATCTCTGGAACTATTTTTAAGCGAACTTAATTATTGTATAAAGAGATCGCTACCTAGAGATCTGCATATTCTGCATATTTTTCTGTTTATATTTTATTATTCCTGTATATTTCTGTGTTAATTTTATATGCTTGTTTACTCTTTTACGTACAAAATAAATTGAAGCAGATAAAATTAAATAACAGCTTCAAATTAATGCCGTATGGCTAGGAATCATCTCTAGCAGGATAGTTACCTTTACCTTTTTCAACCGACTTCAAAAAAAGGAAAGCATTACGACTGTTTTATTTTTTGAGTTGGTTACCTCAGTAACTTTCACAATTGGGTGAACCAATTTTTTATTTAAGAACTGGTGCCTTTCCTGTGGTCCCAATCAAATGTTGTCTTGATCTGGCGGTTTGAAAATGGTAAAAAAAATAATAATTACAACACATTAATGCATCTATGTGGTGGTATTTCCAGGCTATGCCCCAATTTGGTGTGCTATCCAGAAGCCCAGTGGGTCTACTTGTGTGGTACAATGGTGATGATACCGTCACTAACCATGTGTCGAATCAGTACCCTGGATCGAGGTTGAAGACCCCTGCTTTGCCTATATGGGTAAGTATTAGTTCATAGAAATATACTTTTTGGAACACAATGTATTAGGCTCTTTAGATAGAGCATGAAGATGATTTACTTATACATAGATCAAGAAAAGAGACTTTCCTATGGCCTATGAATAAAGTAGAAAAGATTGGTACCTTCAGGAAATCCAACACATTTTTCTTAATTTGAAAGAAAGAAAGAAAGAAAAGACATTTAATTCAACACACACATAAAGACAAATAAAAATAAAACAGAAATTAAATAGAAAAACACATTGAAATTACGATATAAAACATTAATATTAATAAGGTGTGATTCTGTGTGCTGAACAGGGACACCACTCAGGAATTCTGCGGCTTAAGAGCTGCAGCACTGATTTTCAGTGGTTCCCATGTTCCCAAATGACGCCTATAGTGGCAGAAAATGAAAAATATGAATAAATTAAAATAGATACCTATACACATATATATCTACACTACATAAATATCAAAACAAAACAAAATTCATAACTCAAAAGAAATAATAATAATATGATTTATTAATAAATAAGTTAAATATTTATATAAGGATAACAGAAAATAGCAGTATAAAATTAGAAAAATTATTAACCATACGCTAACGAACCAAGCAACTAATGTTGATTGATTTGCCGATGTAAAATGGATTTCTTAAATTCATTACGGAAGCTTAGTACACTGCATTTATTACGCAATGGTGGAGGCAAATTATTCCAACATTTCGTTGCTCGGTACCGAAAAGCACCCCTAATATCTGATATTATATCAGCTCATCTTCCACTGTTTCGTATCTGGTAGGTACTATGTACTTCATTTTTATTACCATCTTCATCTACCAGGTTTCATGAAATAAAACTGTTTATAAATAAATTATTATTTATTAGGTGACAAGCTGTTCTGGACATTTTGGCGTTCTTTTCAATACAAACCGGGAGCTGTTACGGAACTATCACGCTGAAAGGCGGTACGTACAAATATGTTCATTATAAAATTATTACGGAAGTTATACAACCGTATAATGTACTGCCAAAATATTATATCTAATCATACTTTGTGACAAATATTATTCATAAGCCTTTTTTATTCCCAGAAAGGATAAGCGACGATGTTTTTCTGTCTCCAATTTAGCATGTGGACTTTTTGTTATATTAATTAAAATTGCAAATCTATTCCCTAGGTTCGACATCCACTACTACACATGTGGTGGATGCCACGTGTTACTCAATGTGGACACACGAGCACACGAAGACGTTGGACCACTCAGAACTGATGACATCAGTGCTACACCGCTGGAGAAACTTATTCATACCAAGTATGGGAGTAGTATAATAGTCACCTCGTTATTATGTAAAAAAGAGCGTGTGTACTGAGCACACGTGTCTTTGGCAAGATTCAAAGATACCAAAATCGTCACCTTAGTCCCTGACGTGACGGTATTGCCATGAACTACCTTGTAATTTCACTCTCAACGCGCCTAAAGAAGATTAACTTCGAAAAATAATGCAAAAAATAATTAAAAATGAAAATTAGCGCATCACCTTTTGCAGGCAGCTACACTACATCAATCCCAACAACATGTTTTGTTCGGCTTTTTTAATAAACAGTTCTAAAAATTTACAGATACAAGAAAAATCAATATTTATAATTGTTACATTTTAACCACATAATATTATGATAGTAAACATTTTAACTAAGACTATAAAATCGGCTTATCAGTGATCTCTTAAGCCTACACATGCAAATCTACAAACACATACAATCCAAATCAAAATAGACATCCAGCTCCTATTTTGCTAAGCTTTATTCGAAATACTACACAGTAACACGAGCAGGTAGGTAGGTATAACATCGTGCAATTTTCGCAATAGGAAGCCGTATATTTGGCAGCGTTGAGCGCACAAATCCGCGGTGAAATGTTAAGATGTCTGCCTCTATATGAACATTTATTTGCTGCAATGCAAATGGAGTTCGTAAATTTAACTGTTTACAAATTAAATGTTCATGGTAGCGGGTAGATGGTATTTAAGTACGAATATGTACCCATTTATGCTTGAGATCGGTGAATTGTAACATTTTGATTTGTTTGTTATTTTGAAATAAGTGTTTATATTCTCATTTTATTTGGACCAAATTACAAAGGTTCACTTCAAATAGGCGATGCTTTAAAAGGTCTTAAAGGCTTAGAATAATTACACTATTCTAAGCTTAGGGTATGTCCATTGTCCATGCCATATTTCTGAGGAAAAAACATACATTTTCCTGCATTTTTCTTAGCAGATAAAACGGGTTTTCGGTATTTATAATATTAATTATCAAAATTGAAATTTCTACTTTTCATGGTGGGTTTCGATAATTCTATCTTAATTTTAAACTATTTTTATTAAACTAAATGTTGCCATAATTTTACTTTCAGATGGCAAGAGGCGAAAATAACATGGACAGGAGCTGCACCATATACTTCCGATTCTCCTATATAATTAATATTAGCTTTAGTTCCTTATAAGAATAAGAAAAAGTAAAGTATTAATTGCTCCCGGAATATACTTTAATTCTCCTTAGAAAATTATATAGTTAGTAGTAAATGATTTATGATAAAAAATAGGTGATAATTTATACATGTTATGCTTACAGAAAATTTATCTTACAGTTTAAAATAGTATAGAAAATCGTAGACGAATAATGTCGTAATGTGATACTCATACTTAAATGTTAATTAAAAACTAAGGAATTATTTATTAGATTAAAAGCGATTTACAATATTATAATGTAGAGACGTTATTTTTTAAAGCTATAAATAAATTCAAATTCAAAATTTATTTATTTTTCACAAATTTTTACAAACTTTCATATAAAATGTAAATCCCTGGTAAGTGGGTTACCACTAGGAAAACCTGTGCGGGGTCAACCTAGTGGGTTATACAACCTAGTAGGTAAATAACATTATAATGCGACCTATAAGGAAATATTTCAAAGAATCTAGCAAAAGCTGCGCTTTGACTCGACGGACGTACGAAGTCACGGGCACATTGCAAAATGCCATCTTAAGGCGGGTCTACGCTAGACGAACCGAGCACGAGCGAAGCACAAGCGGAGCCGTTTAAGGTGATGAATTAATTTTTCTAACATTTACGGCCCTTTTTAAACCTTCGTAATTTTTATATTATTAAAGTTGTCGTGATGAAAATTCTTGACAAGAAAGTTCAATAGTAACACAATACGTCTACCGTTTTAGAAACATGATTCCATGATATTTTCTCGATAGAAAAAAAATACAAAGTTCTCATTGTTATTTTTTTTTAATCTCTGGCATCTTCAAAATAACAAACGTAAAGTTACAACTTTTTGGATATTAACTATAAAATATACAACCTATACGTCTACCGTGCTAGAATTTTGAAATATGCGATGGTTTTGAAATAAACAAGAAATACTTGAAATTAGCGCCTGACCAGCCAATATAGCGAGAGCCGCCCTGTACCTTCCTACCCCGATCGCTGCACGAGTCATTCCCGCTACGGCCGTCACACGGGGAACTTGTGTCGCTTGCGCAATCGTAAAAAAGGGTGACAACACGATAAGACAAAATAAGACAAATGGGGACAATAAAGAAAATAAGAAGAAGAAACATAAAGGTTGGAGGAAAAAGAATGCTTACAATTGGAACAAATTAATGAAGTAAGTTGGTTTTATTTTAAATTTGATGATAATTGTATTATAGACGATGTTTGATATGTACCCCTGTTTTAAGTACATAACGAATGTGTAAGATTTTTTCATTTATAGCATAAATAATCTTTTCAGAAATCCGGAATCCAGAAGGAAAATAAACCCACTGATTGTTCACAATGTGAACCCACTCCTTCGTAAGTACCTTTATTCAGTCAAAAATGTATGTTATCAACGCTCTACTGGTTTTATCGCATGATTCCATTTTTAGCAAAAAGCAACAAAGTGCAAAGAAATAAAAAATCATGGTGAACTTAGTGGAAGTATGGTGGACGTAATATGGAATTATGGAACAGGAGCTCGTTGGAGTAGTATTATATTTTAAAAAAATACGAAAAAATTTCAAGAATTTCTTAGTAGGTGGTAGATAAGTATGTTGTATAAAGAATTTGATGTTGATATTTATTTCATTTATACTTACTACACCTGTGCGGGAAATTGCTTAATACTAAAACAGGTTTATATTCATATTTACATAGTAATGTGAGTTTTCATTGCGAAAAATTTTGTGTAAGTATATTAAATTGAGTTCCTGGGTGATCTGGAAACACAATTGGGCCCGGAGGATGGCGCTGCAGTCACTCCTCCTAATCACATGAACCGATTTGGATGAATATTTGTGTGCACATTTCATTGTTGTGGGATGATTGGTTGATTCGTTTTCACATTAGCTAATATTATGTATTTTTGTTGTTAGAAAGTAAACTTAATTTAATGTTTATAATACATTATTATTGGTATAAATAAGCCAGTGTTCGTCTCACATTGCTGTACCTGCCTACCTATCCTAACTTTGTTCTGGCTATTTTATTTTGATTATTTGTAATGAATAATTACAATTATAATAGAGTGCAAAAAATAAATACATGCGTCAATATATTTTGTGTTTTTTTTAAACAATTTTTTTATTTAAGAAAATATCATTCCGACCGCGGCTTTGCCCGCGTGGAATTAGGTTATATCGTGAATCCTGTTTTATCCCACAGAAGTGTTCAGTTCGGATAAAAAGTATCCTATGTGTAAATCCAGGCAATTAGCTATATTTTATCAAAATTGGTAATGTAGTCTTGACGTGATTAAGTAACAACTAACAAAAAAATATACAAATTAACATCCAAAGTTTCGCATCAGTTTTACTGTATTAGCGATATCTTCCACTCTTGACTTTGACTGAGAAGAATTAGGGTTTATAACTTCTTTCAGAAATAGTACCTTTCATTTCTGGGCATGATGTAATATCTACGTCAGCATCAAATTCTATCTAAATCAATTCAGTAGTCCGCGTAATTAGGTACCATTTCATTTTTTCAGAGTAACAATATTTTTTGTTATTTTAAAGATTATTTATAACCTGTATTATTTTGTAATAAAGTAAACATTACGAAATAATAATAATTAATAATTATTAATAATGTCTAAGTAGTTGTTAAAAAGAAGATATTTTGTGTTTATAAGCAAGAAAATAAAACCAATAAATCAACAATTAAATATATGTATAACAATATTATAACTGTATGACGACTCCATACATGTTTGTCCCGAGTCGGCCAGCGGCAGCGCGGCGAGTATGCAAGAATGACTTCGCGCACACCCGCGTTCGCGATAGCGAGCTATTAGACTCCGCCCGCCAAGCAGTGGATTTTTTTTTGTGTATCGTCTTAAGTTGTCTCAGCTTGTAAGTGGTTGGTCCACACTAGACGAATTGTGTTCGGCTCGTGCTCCGCTCGTGCTCGGCTCTCCTAGCGTAGACGCAGCTTTAGTCATAAGTTAGAAACAATTATACATACATATTTTATTTAATTAATAGAAATTGTACAATATGAAAATAAATAGGATAGCAAAATTAAATTGTTTTTTTCTCAACTTAACCCTTACTAGAGTTTATTGTATGGCCCCAGTTAGGAATTCGTGACCTATACAAAAATATAAAAGTTCTAAAACCGAATAAACTGGCATTCATTGTTACCTTTTAATAAATAAAACTATTATTAAATTGCGTACATAAAATACATTAAAACCTTTATCCCTATTAACAACAGCAATTCCAAATGACCATAACTTTACAAGTTAAATTGTAGTATAAAATTTTATTGGCACCGATCTTGTTATGGCCACTGGCAATTAGGCATTGTACTAGCACAGAGTAATTGAGCGATAGAGACTGTGAGGAACATTCTAGTGTTTCGTTTGGCTGAAATGTGTCTGAATGTTTTTATACTGTTTTCGTTTTTCGTGTCAATTAAAATATACATAAATTGAGTGGGAGTGTTGTGTTCAAAATGTTATGCCAACTTTTTAATGAATTGTGGAATACATGCAATTGATACCGAAAAAAAACATACTAGCATTCCCCGGGCAAAGCTGTAGAAAACATAAAGAGATTTATACAAAACCATCCTTCAGATTCACTCTGTCTATTAAAAAAATGTCATCAGAATCAACTAAGTAGTTGTTGCATGCGTTTTAGGCATACGACAACTACATAAGTAGTTGATTTTGTCGGACATTATTAAGCTATTGCATAGCTTCTATCGCGGGCTTTGAGCGCGGGGATCGAATCGAATTCCGTAACGAAAAAACCTCACGTTCCCCACTCCGTCGGGCTCGGAGGTGTGGCTTGATGGCATGCTATGCAATAGCTTTACCGCGGCAGTCCCCGAGTGCCACACGTCTTTTTTTAATTTTATTCATCGATTTTTATATCATGAAGTGTTTTAGCATCAGACTTTCCCTATAGAAGTAATTAAGCTATCAAAATAACACTTATAAGGATGGTGCAATCTATCTGGATAGTAAAATTCATCAAAACCGGTTCAGCATTTTTGGTGTTTAATATAAAAATACTACACTTTTGTAGAGTAAAAATGTAATTGCTCGTCTTATACTGGAGACTCATTTACATTTAGATTATTGCAATAATTAGAAGAATGAAAATTCACTTTAAAGTGAAGTTCCTTGAAAAAACCCTTTTCTAAAGGAATGATAGGAACCTTACTTTAGAATAGAAATAAAGTTTGGAAAATCCAAAAGTGCACGACTCATAATGCTCATTTAATTATGAAATATAAAAAAAAAAAAATAATCATTCGCATTCAGTGACCTACAATCGTCGATTAGAATATTTAAAAAATAAATTTAACTCAAATGATGGATTTTTTCACAAGTTATAGTGTTTTCAGGTTTCACACATGACGGACAGGAAAATTTTTTGACCTATTTCGGTGTTTTTTTCCAATTCTATTGAAGTAAATCAATTTTTAAAAAGTATGGGATTAATCTCCATTAAATTATCTCGACAATAGTATGCAAAATATCTTGATTCCGTGAACTAACAAGGCTATAATAATAAGAATAGCTGCAAAAATGAGGCGAAAAAAATTTTTCGATCGTAAAGCACTCTCTGATGCTTCGCATCATGAGTCGTGCAAAAGTTAATTTTTATTTCATTTAAGAATAGCTCCTCATAGTCAATTATTTTCAAAAATGTGCGCTTAGTGAGGTAACCCGAATTTTAGCACTTGAAAATGTTGTAACTTCGGTTTACAAATTATATTTTTCGTCTCCGTATTTATCAGAAGTATATATTTCAGTTTCACATATAAGTCTACATTTAACAGCACATAATATTTCCTTGTTTCTAAAATAAACCATACTGAATATGTCCAAATTAATAAAATTGTAATAATTTAACAAAACCACCTTCTAGACAAGATTTAAACAGAATATACCACTAGATTTCAAATAAAAAAGAAGTATCGAAATCAGTTCACCGAGTCGAAAGTTCTGCGGTACATAACAAACACAGAAAAGAAAACAGTCGAATTAAGGAGCTCCTCCTTTTTGCCTAAAAACAGTTGAATTGAAAACATTCTATTTTGAAGTCGGTCAAATCAACACCATCTGTTTCACTATAATCTGCGCATCCGAATTCCGTGGTTGACAGCACTTGCGATGCTGATTTACAGCGTCCCATTGTTCACAATATTTGTGCTGACATGCTGACACTTTGCTGAAACTAATCATTGATCCTGCGACTGACAGATTTGGATGTGCTATCTGTAATGTAAAAATAGTTAATAGTGTAAGGGACTCTGGGACTCTAAGTAATTCGTGTTATTGAGATGGATTTCATTTGTTTCATAATTCATATAATTCACGTATGTAGGAGGAAATTTTAAACGGTATTGTAAAATGCATTTTTTGTATGCATTTAAACTTTAGATTGCATTAAAATCGTATTCTAGTAGGTATGTACATTCTGGTCGCGGAAGAATTCTAACAAATACCGGCCCCATCATTAAAGCGGCTCGACGGAACACAGTGGGGTTTTAGTCGGTAAGAATCCGACATAACCCACGGCTCCTTCCCCGGGGGCCGTGGGTATTTTTGGAAGATTTCCCCACTATAAAAAAAAAGGTATGTACATTCTTATAAGCGCGTTTGTTAGGATAAGTGAAAAGACATTCGTCATGAATTGAAGCATGTAAAACTACAACTACAAAAAATGTTGTACAATAAAATTCGAATGAATCTTTGTCCCGGTTATTTTCAGAATTTTGGAATGTAACTACGAAAACTACCAAAACATATACTTCAATTTCATAAAACAAAACCACCTAAAACGTGAACAGAATCTCACCCGATCTTTTTATATTTAAAAAACATCCAATCCACAGCCAATTCGTTGCAGAATGTCGCAAAAATTCCAAAAACATTTACGCCCTTGCCTCTTGCGTGATGTTTTTCCCAAATTGCCGTTGGTCAGTACGCCAGAATACACCCAAGTGTCGATTGAATTCCCAAAAAGCCTCCAGCTTTTGCGGTCTCATATTTTTCACGGAACCGCCCGGGAGTGTGTTTAGATCTTTGTTTTATTTCTGACAATGCTGTCGGTTGATCGCTGTTATTAAACCGTTTGATGATTTGTTCGTGACCGTATTTTTGGGGTTGTTAAAATTATTATCCATTACTGAATAATTTCATGTGCCTATTGTGTACAGTTAAATGAATCTAGGTTCCAGTGCTTATTTTATAAAATACTAGCGGTCCGCCCCGGCTTCGCCCGTGGTACATGTTTACGTTTTCTCTACATAAGAACCATCCTCGTACTTCAAGGAATAT
>CAJQZN010040730.1:0-18253 GCA_907164685.1 Colias eurytheme
AATTAATACCTCAAACGTCAGTACTTTGGCATGTCACAACTCCGAAATCCAACAATCAAGTGACTATCGTTTAAACATTATCATCGATTTAAGAAAACTTACTAATTCACTACAATCTTTGATGTACATAGTATTATATACTACAACTTTCATAACGCAATGTTTTCCATTTTATTTAAAAAATAAAATTAAACTTTGTCATCGTTTTCACTAGTCAGTCCGTTGTGTGTTTTTTAAATTCGAAATTCTCGCTAAATATCACCAAGTCGAGGTCAAATCCCTGTCTAAGTATTAATGTTGGTAATGAAGTTACTTGTGCACCACATATTTTGACGGCCGTCATAACTGTACCAGCGCTAGGGTTGTGTTTGTCCTCTAAAATCTTGCTGCGCCAGTCAACATTTCAGTCCTATGGTGAGTCGTTATTTTATTGTTAATCCGATTTTTATTTTCATTTATAAATGGTTAACTATGATTTGTAAAAATATAGTTTGTTGATATTAGAAATTAGGCAAAAAAACCTAATTCGTGATTATAACCTCATATTAAGTCCCTTTTCATCAATCCGCTGGCATCAGTCCTTTGTCAGATATCGCACCAGAGGACTGACGGGGCCCCATAGTACTGATGACTCTATCATTTTTGAGAACTTTTATCTTGATCGCTATTGGTATATGCATTTCTATATTATATTTCAGTTAAAAACATCATGCGCTACGCTAAAAGAAACTGAATTTGACTAGGGAAGAAACATTAAAAAAAGAGTAGCAAAGAAAAGAGCTATTGAAACAAACTACTAATAATTTTATTAAAAAGATCTTATTTTCTTTTAATTATTGATTTTGATGCTTTCAGGGCATAGCTTTTTATATTTATCAGATAAATACGTATACGTATAATACTGTGAAGTAAAATTACCTCAAAATAACATAAAAGTTAATTAATATACTTAATAACATTATAAAAATGTCAAGGGGCTCTTATGAAAACTCAGATGAGACTTTCATTCGAGCCTTTGGTTTTTAATTTTATAATAATTAGTACTTTTAACATAAATATTGGTAGATTTTTAGGGCTCCGAACCTCAAAAGGAAAAAACAGAACCCTTATAGGATCACTTTGTTGTCCGTTTGTCTGTTAAGACGTTTTTTTGGAACGCGTGGAGGTATCAATCTGAAATTTATATTGGATACTCAAGATTAAGAACCCTTGGGGATGTAAAATAATCAAACTTATAACGCAACGCAATCAAAAGATACCTACATCCGTTAATACTGCAAATTTCCACAAAATTCAATATTCGCAAGGGAATAAAAAAACACACAGGATGCTTGCCGTGTATACAGTCTACTATAGTTTACTTCTACTCGGTAAATAGCAACGTCTTATAACACAGATAAAGGAAAAATTGCTAAAAGTGTAAATTTTAAGTTACAAACATAATAAACAATAGGTTTGTTAGGAGTCCAACTCGCACTTGGCCGTTTTTTTGTTTCTATTATTTGTGAATTACTTAAAATATCAAGTAAAACTAATTCAAAGTAGTAAAAGTTAAGTAAGAGAGTAAGAATATTCACGTTGCGTTAAATGTCAGAAGGCTGTTTTGAAAATTGAGACATTGTTTTTCCCAGTATCACATATTATAAATTATCATTTTTAAACATGTTAAGTACGTAAAATACATGTGCCATTATTAAAACTGAGAGATTTGTAGTAATTTTCATTGAATTTCTTTAAGAATATTACAAGTTATAGTTTTTTATCAGTACCATGTTAGCCTCGTCAGTCCCCTGGAGGCCAAATCCAGAAAATTTAAAATATCTCACAATCTATTTAAAAAAGTGGCTGGCCCGATTTGGAACAATATATTCATTAGATTAGCTATCATATACACCCTAATTTGTAACAATCTGATATAAAAAATATAGTAAACAAAATATCCTCAAAAGTTACCCCATTTTTGTATAATGACCCATATGTTATATAATAATATAAGTGATAAGTTTTGACCAAGCATTGAAAAATCGACCCTTAATGAATTAAAATAATATTTATATGTAATACTTGAATACGAATTTAAATATTAACCACATAATCTATGCCGCTCTGTTATAAATTATATTATATTGTTAATCGTTTTTTGTGCGAAAACCAAAAAACGAAAACAAACCTAGTGCGGGAACCAATGAATCTCATAATTATATTAATATCAAATTATTAAATTAATTAATATTGTGAAATACACCATATTGTAATAATCTTGTCTTGTTAAATAAAGGAATTATTTATTTTATTTTATATAATTATTTTACATAATAATAATGAGACATTAAATCATATTTATGCTAAACATATCGAAAAATAAAACTTTCTCAACATTTTTAAAACAAAAGGAATACAATTCACTTAATATTAACGTTCATACCTAGAATAAAATCAGAATAAGTATGTACCACAAAACACAGCGCTGAGATATTCTACGAGCCATCAGTCACGCAAATCATATTCGTAGGTTTGTGTGAAACAGCTTTAAACTTGGGGCCACTAGTCACAGTTAAGCTTAAGCTGGTTACATCCCCTATATTTTGATGGGGATTTATGGCGGGGGATCAAAAGTTTTCAACCCTGTACGAATCATGCTGAGTTATTTATGTTGTACGCATTTTAATGTACAGTTTGATTAAAACACTAAATTGTCTTACTTGTTTCCATCTGTTTCTCATTTTAAAGTTAATGAATGCTGTAAAAAGTAACGAACATTTAATATGATTGCACGATATTCCAATAAATATACCATCATTAATTTTAAAAGTAATTTTGTGAGTAACAATATTTACCTTTCCACAAATAAAATGTTGCAGATTGTATAAAAATCCACTATTTGACTTCCAAAAGTGTTTTAAATTATTTATTTTATTGTATATCATATTATTATTAAGCTTGTTTTTTTTTTGTTGTCTTTGTTTAGATTTCCCAAAAGATATGATTAACAAGTTAGGTACCTATACTATGTTTACAGCGGCATATTCTATATTCTTCTTATAAAGTAAAAAGAACTGCATATTTTCCCATTTTCATTCCCAGCAAATTACGCAATCCACAATTCCCAATAGTAGGAAGGATTCTATAATCTATACTATAATATTATAAAGCTGAAGAGTTTGTTTGTTTGATTGATTGTTTGTTTGTTTGTTTGTTTGTTTGTTTGAACGCGTTAATCTCGGGAACTACTGGTCCGATTTAAAAAATTATTTCGGTGTTAGAAAGCTCATTTATCGAGGAAGGTTATAGGCTATATATCATCACGCTTCGACCAACAGGAGCGAAGCCACGGGGGTGAAACCGCGGGGAGCAGCTAGTCCAATATACAAGTAGAACTGAAAAGCAATAAAAGTAACGTGTACGCAAAGTCGTAATGGTAATAACAGGTGTAATTTATATTCTCATTAAGGTATAATTTTAATGATACTCCATACGCTCGTAGTTTATGAGTGGCAATTTATGACGCTATGAAATATGCGACATTATCTGCGAACTTTATTTTCTTAAAGTAAATATTATGTGATCGGACTCAGTAGCGTATAAAATGTTTACCTTTGAAATATAGTTTTAGCTTATGGCTAATGTGTGAAACTATTGAAGTCTAAAGTACTTGAAAAACAATTTTTTACAACGACTATTTTAAGCGATATAATCAAGAATAGATTATGAGAGTTAGGAAAATTCATAAATTTCACATACCTATATGTTTTCCTTCCTTTAGCAATACCTGGAATAACGATTATCTTATTCCACGTACATAATAACGTCCAATTGAAAAAAAATCAAATATCTCCAAAAACCTCCATACGCTAAAGTTCATAAAAATAGCAAATATGCAAGCTCAATAAATTGCAAAACCTTTAAATTTAACCTAATTTTGATAGGAAATCATACCCACACGTTCCATAAACTAACCTTGAAAGTATGCAAAAAATGCCTACAATTTTATACATCTGTTGAAGCCAAACTACAATCTAAGCGCATTTATTCCCCATATTTACCAGTACCATTTATTTATACGAGCATTGTTTAATCATTGGGGTCGGTTTGATTTGTCGTATGTGACTGTACCGCACTGCAGTGACATTAGATTTTTTATGCGAGGGGCGCGAATGTTTATTACAATCTAATGTGTATGATTCTTAATTTTGTATACGCAATTTAGAAATTGGAACTGTATTTATCCTTTATTTTTAGGTATCAGGAGAAAAATATGTGGTATATGAAACGAGCGAATGAAAATAAAACTTACCTGTCACCATTTTATTAATATTATGTAATAATGCTATTATTATTTATGGATAATCAGTATTAGCTTTGTTGCTAGTAAATGAGAGTTAAAATTTGTGACTATTGTACTTTACTTGATGAAACCTCTTTTCATATTATGAACGAGATAGAGCATAGATATTATTGCGTTACAAACAAGCATCAGCAAATTGCATAAAAAAATTGTTTTTAAAAGATTTTCTCAGTAACCCAATTTGGTATTTGAATTCTATATCAGTATAAAAATATGACCCAAGTTAACACCCACCAAAACGTCAACATCACAATAATTACAAAAGTCTCTCGTGTTTCCGAAACTAATCCGTAAAATGTCTTACAAATTACTTTTTTTGACAGACAGGTAGGTTATTTATTCAGCTTTAGGTTAGTAAAAATAACCTGTCGACGAAACTGTACACTGAAAAGTTGCTAATTCCCACCGTGACTTTGTAACAAATAGATTTAAATAGAAACCCACACTGAATAATGTTTCAGAAATGATTTAGTGCGGCCTAAATAAATCTTCATGGTGTAAGATGAGTCTAGAAGTGTCCATTGAATATGGCGACACGTTTTTGTAGCGGATTTATTCTTCTTTTAATTTATTTGTTCATGATATAACATATTAGTTTTCGAATAACAGGTATGGTTGTTTGGGTAATAGATTCCATGATAAATAATAACATAAAAATAAATATAATTGTAGCATTTCATTAATTTCAAATACCTACTTATATAAAAAATATATTTAAAACACAATTCTACAGTTACGTTCATCATTATAATAATAATTAATACACTTCTTTCTATATCGTAGTTCTTTATTTGTATTTCATTAATATTGCTATACTTTAACCTATTGAAAGCCACATTTATGGAAATCTCAATAAAGACTACAATAACGTATACTTTATATTCATATACAATGGAAACACTAAACAATGCACATAGACTAATAGCTAGTTATGGCACAATAAATTTATTAGGTCAGCTAACTTGAATTTGTAGCATTATGTGCTATGACGTAACTGTCTAAGTTCGTAGATGAGAATGAACTGAATAAATTAAAATGGACGATGCAATGAAGCTCTTAGTTATACGTTTTAATCTTTCTGCAAGTTTTCTTGGTAATTGTTCAGGGTTATAAATTTGTTAGAGCGAGAATGCGAAATGAAAAATATAAAATATTCAAAAGATTGGTTTGAGATACTTGCCTCTATTCAAAAAATGAGCAATCAATGTACTATGTACGTAAGAAATTGTTTAATTAGGTAGGTATTCTTTGTTGTAGAACCTATAAACTGTTCGCCTTCGTTCCGCACGGGTTGTAGCGACCAAAAAGAAACAAAAATTATCAGGAAGTACCTACAACGTTTTGTGAAAGACTAAAAATAATGGATACGGTATTTGAGTTCTTTTTGCAATTACATAATACAATCGCTCAAATAACAAAGTTCACAAATCTACTACAAGGGATAACTCCTGATACACCAAAAGTGCAACACAATCACATCTCCCTTGTTACATGTAAATTAACATAACCGCCATATTATAAACCAGTTTGTCATGTTACATCACAATGACAGGTTCGCTCCGATGAGCCGGAATAAGCTCAAAGCTTTGAATATAACGTCACTATTGTCTGTTTACACATGCCTGATATTGATGCCTGTTAGTCAAATTAGTGGTAAGTGTGGGTACATGTAGGTATACGGTCGGCAACGAAAGTTCCGTAGTCGTGTGCCATCGGTACGGTCAGCAACAAAAGTTCCGTAATTATGTTATATGGGTCATCTGCTTAACTAATAGCTACATTAAAATATAGGCATATGTACATTTTATTCTAAAATGCAGAGCTTATAAACTAAAAATATTTAAGTTTTTTTTTTGGACATTGCTTTTCAGTTTTATTTGTGGACTGTACCTACAATAATATTTGAACAATATTGGTGACCGATATTCGTTGTAGACTGTACAAACAGTTGTACTACAGGTGATATATAAGTGGTAAAGTAAATAATGCTGTTAAATAAAAAATGGTCTGCACTGAAAAAGTCTACTTATATTTACAATTACGTCATTGTCATCATATTATGATAATCTTAGATGATAATATATAAAAGCTTAAATATAATAATTAATAACTTTTGTTTGAATGATTTCAGTTTGAGATTAGTGTTGATGAAGCACTCACTCGCTAAGATTATGGGAAAATTAATTTAGTTTGCATTTTTTAAAAGTCTCCAACTAAACTTGGTGACTAAATAAACACTCACACCAACGTGAATTCGAACGAAAAATGAAATTCAGTTTCTGCTTTGATAAACTCTTATTAACGTCTAAAATATAATTTTAAAATAATAAACATTAAACACAATAACCACCGTTCGATTAAGCCACCTTATTTGCTACATAAACCTGTCCCCTAAACTGCTAAACTAAAATCAATCATAAGCTGCATTGCCAATACAAACTAAACGAGGGTGCAATAACTTCAATGTATCGATTATGCTAATTTTATTATCAAAATTTCATTCATCACGGTCGCATGTGCAGCTTTTTATTGAATCTTGCACATACTGAGAGGCAATAAAACTCTTTCGGTGGTTGATTCCGTCGGGCCATTTGTGACTCATTTTGTTAAAGAATTTAGAAATATAGGGGTTTATTAAGTGAATATAAATGTATTCTTGTTAAATTTATTGATTAAATATATTGGTTTTTTTTTCGTATAATTGTTGTGTTTGATATGCGAAATTATTACGTAGCGTATACTTACGTTTCTACAATTTAACAAAAATTTTAACAAACTTTTTGTGCATGCACATGACGCTATCGGCTATAACTGCAATTACTGTAAAGGCCTTTTCAAAAAGCGTTTATATGACCTGCCTTTTTTAATATTATTCTTTTATTTTTTATTCATAGTTTTAAATAATGTAAATAAATTGTGTATACAGCTTCCTACATACAAGTAGTAAAATAATCATGATATATTATATTCACATAACATTAATAAATATTACTTAAACTTTTTATTTAATTTTGTGCCTCATCAGAGAGCAAAATTTCTAAAGTTTCTCTCAACAGCTCAGATTCTTCTGTATTATAGAGTTAACTAACAGTATGGTATAAACCAAATATGAACATGTTCGTTTATTATAGCTTATTTCTCATTAAACTGGGTGGTCTATTCCATCCGGAAGTCATACATAGCTCATAATCATTTGTAAATTCACACATCATATCTACAGCTCATTTACCAGGAAATGACTTACCAAAATCATTAGGACTCATTGAATAAACAAAGGAGGGTTCTTAACGTTTTCTAAAGAAAAGAACGATTTCTTTTGAGAAGTAAGATTTGTTCCTGCTTGCTTTGACGTAGCGACGTAGGTAACAAAGATTTTAGCATTAAGTTTTTACTTGATAAGAAATTAATATTATTTATGCTTACATGAATCAATAAACAGGGAACATAATATACTGAAATTCCAAATAGATTTTAATTTGTTGCTTCATATTGTATAACAAACTTAACATTTTAACACTAGCCTTGGTAGAGCGAAAGCAATAATATGTAATAATTATCCTTCTTCCTTCAACAATTTTAACTTCATCACAGACTTTGTAGTCAAGATATTTTAATGTAATTAGATGAAAATAAACATTTACCCTTCATTAATAGGGTACTTTTTTCAACATACAACGCAATGTTTGCTCTCAATAAAATTACATGGATTATATTTGTAATCAAACACTTGAGCAAACTCAAACTTGTATTATCTCATTATTGCCAAACAAAATTCCGTACCACGCTCAAGTTTAACCGACGCACACAAAATTATTCGCTTCCATTAGGGGAGTTCCCGAGATTTTGATAAACAAACTTATATCGGAATTGAATAAACAAAATCGTAAATTTTACGTCGTGGTCCGGAGACTGGGTATTAATATCGATACTTTTATAGCTTGTTTCGTTTGAGTTTATGAGTTGTTGTTTTTGTGAGTATCAGTTTGATATAGTAACGCGATACATCATACGCATAAAATAATGATATGAGAAATCTTTTCGATTTGGCAATAGAGGTTTGTAATAATATATGTCTAAATTTAAACTCATTCCATACATTTTTATTTTATGAAATAAAAAAGAGCGTGTGTGCCAAGCACGCATGTCAGAAGTGAAACTTCTTTGGCAACATTCAAAAATATGTACTAAAATCGTCAGCTAACTCCATGACGTGAACGTATTGCCATGATGCGATAAATAATTTATTTTATAAACAGTAAACAGTTAATCTATTTAGTGTAGGTAGTGTAATAGTTGGATTTAGTGTGGCATTTTCGTAAGCCAATTAATTATCATCAGTAAAATACAATCAAAGAGAAATAGCATCTCTTCCTGACTTACAAAGATCACAAGAACCACCCTTATTTTATTAAGTCATCCGATTGTTTACCACAACGCTGGTCAAGCAAGGGGTGACCTACCCCTGATATTAAAGGGGATATTAAATCTTACCTTTGTATCATTTTTTATTCCTTTTCAACCGTTGATATTAAATTTGCTCTAAGAATGCCACTTTGTGTTTTAAAATTGTCGTTTTCTACGCTAGTTTTTATGCGACTTATAATTTTAATACCGGACTGTTTGCGCTTTTATCGCTCTTTAGGAAAAAGGAAATCATAAGAGTTGATATAAAGAGTCGTTTCAATAAGGTGTAATTGAAAGACACTAGGTTAAAATAGTATACGAGCATTATACGTTAGAAATTAGCTTTTTAGAATTAACTGTCCATTTTGTTATTTAATAGTTATTTCTTATTCGAGTCTATATTTTAAAAGACGATAGGGCTTATAAACTATATTCAGACGTGAACATAATACAAGTAACTCTTTAACCGTCATATTTCAAGTAACAAAGATGTAAAACCAAATTAACTAACGGTCCAATGATGAAGATTAATATATGCTCGATGATACGGTCGAATTTCGAGGCCCGTTCCGTAATCTGCCCATTAACACCAATCATTAATCATAGTTTTAATAACAGTTTAACCCCTGGATTAATATATCTTCATATTCATACGGTGTGAATGCGGTTTGCTTATCAAGCTTTAGTATTCAAATTCTTTGGTTTTAAGTGGAGATCTAGCCTAAGGCTACATGAATAACGAATTATAACACATAATATTATGTTGATAATTCAGTATTAATATATGGTTCATAATGAGTTCGATGTTCGTTTTTATTCCAATATGGAGAGCCACTAATTAGCTGTATTATTTGCGAATTTCTCAAATAAATAAACCTTATCGATGTAGATAAACGTACACAATGTTTTTCATTTCTATCCGTTGGCTACAGTTTATTTGAAATAACTTCATCAATAACGTAATTTGTTTCATTGGGTTCTTCACTAGTAAGTCCATTCTAGATACTGGGTAAATAATCTAGTACAAACAGGCCAAACTTTTAATCTAATATTCTAATACCGCAATAATTTAGCTAGCAAGCGCTCTTAACTACATTAAAACCGCATCTACCGCATCTATGCATGTCATATCGAGTGCAACTGTTACGAATGTAAAACTTAGCTTTTGTTGTTCACCCATTGTGAACAATTAAATGTGGCAAGATGAAATCATCGTATATCTCTTTGTATTCTTTACCAACATTTGGGGTCATAATAAATAATAATTGTACATTTATGTCTTTCAATGAATTAACTGTCACTTTTAAACGTAGGGTTGTACATATATTTAAGCGTGCCCCGTGTTACTAAACTCGGGGTGTATTTATTATAATATTTTGTTGCAAGCCACTATTTATGGCACGTTTTATGAATTATTTTTTATTAACGGCCAAAATGTAATGGTTATAGCGCATTGATGGGGTTGTAATGTATTTCCTTGTTTATGTTTCTCACGCGTATTTGTTTGCGCATTAGATTCTTTTAATAAGATTTTTGCTGTAGTCAGATTTAGCGAATTAATTTTATATATTTATTATATGACACTATAGGTAATATCCCATTTATTAAACTTTGTAAAGGTACACAGTCAAAAAGAAATACAACAGATATTATTAATATGGTACGGAGAGATTTTAAATAATACTTCGTAGTAATATACACGTAGTACAGTAGTACATACGAAATAAGCATGTCAAATAAATAGTTCTAGGTAATAGGACAGAAACATGCTTCAATAGTCTAAATAACATTGAAATAAACATCACATTTCGTTTGCTTTTAAACCAGAATCGAAACCAACAGCGAAGCAATAATAATGTTACCCGCTGACAAAACATACCCAAATTGTTGGAACTGCCTAATTACATACAAAACTAGTAACATTGAAAGGGAATGTAAATCGTTTGACAATGTTCCTATAACCTCACTCCGGGGACTAAAATTATCGGTTTGGCCCAAGGCTATTTAAGGGAATTCTATACGTTAATAAGCTGTCGATCGAATGAATTTTATAACGCTTTGTCACCATAATATGGTCTATAGAAATTTGGCAATTATTTCTTGGTATTGTTATTGGCTATTTTATTGGTCGCTTTGGAACCTATTAGTGAATTGTATAATTTAAGGCGTTACGATGTTATACTGCTGCAGTATAAAATACAAGCTTTTCTTCTATCTAGCGAAAATTTTTCAAGAATTATTAATACGTAATATTTATTAATACGTAATATTCACAATATGGACAGACGACCTGGTCCGAGTGGCAGGGAGCCGCTGGATGCAGGCCGCCGGTGACCGGTTGTGGTGGAAAACCCTGAGGGAGGCCTTTGTCCAGCAGTGGACGTCCCACGGCTGAAACGACAATATTTACGCCAGTATTTTCAAAATCAAGCTTTGTATCAAATTATAAAATAATAAAGCTTGAAATACGTAAATTATTTTCACACATTTATTATCTATATATTTTACATTTCAATTTCTATGTTACTAAATGTTGAATATTCAATGCAAAGGCCCTTTTCAAATAATAGTTTCACTAACCATGATTTTATTGAAGTGAAACTTCTTTAGGCGCGTTGAGAGTAAAATTTCAAGTTTATGTCATGGCAATACCGTCACGTCATGGAGTAAAGCCGCATGATTTTGGTATCTTTGTATCATGCCAAAGAAGTTTCACTTCTGACACGTGGGCTCGGCACACATGTTCTTTGTAAACTGACAATTTTTTTGCATAAAACCTTCATACCATAAAATTATTCAGTTGATCTCAGTACATCAAATCGCAACTATAATAATATGATCTGTACAAAGCAACGTGTGAGCGCTAGTGCGGCCCCACGCACGCACCCTCTTGTTTCATTAAATACGTTTCCGCATATCACGCACTATGTCATTTCCTAACTAGGCATGTGGCGTTGAAATATCGATATCGATATTTTTAAAAGTCGTATTTTTTTTCAAATAGTATTATCTAAGGTTAATCATGTATTGGATATCTGGAAAGGTTTGTACTTTTTTATAATATGGGTTCATTTTAAACATTATACAGTGTATAAAATGTTTAGCACTTCAGTGTTATGACATGATTTACTTATATTAGCTATCTGAATAAGATATTTCTTATTCCTCGATTTTCAATTTATTCAAGATGATACTAAAAAGTAAAAAAAAATTAAATGAAATAGTTTGTACAATGTACATGTGAATTGCGCCACCACAACCTTACCAGCTAGTTAGTTATGGCTCTACCTTTTCATATACATAATTTGTTTCAATTCGTTGTTTATCAAATATTGTGGCAACTGTATATGGAAGGAGTATATTCAGATATGCAATTAGGTATAATGTTTCTGGTTATTCTTTTAATCCTATTTGCTGAATAACTATTAAATGACCATAACAAAATGTAAACTTTGCTCTTAGAGAGCAAAGTTTAAGACATTTTACGGACGTAAAAGTTTTAACTTAGGATTGAAAAATCACCCGTTTAATTAAGAAGTGAATTATTTAGTTTCGAAAATGACTATATGAGCTGCATAAATTAGGAAAATAAAATAGTTTGCGATGTCGATATTAGAATGGACATCACTAGTGTAACAGCTATGGGAAGCTATTTGCGGATTGAATCAAATCCACTGAATTGTAATATTATACGGTTAAAACTTTGGTTATAATAATAAGTTTTAATTGGTAGGGGTTTAATCATAACGAAATATATGCATTTTTATTTTAAATCAATTTCAGGCCTAATTTATTCTTCTAAGTATTTAAATTCCTGAAAAAAAACCCTATAAAAACGACGTTTCGAAACCACTAAGGGCGGGGGCACACGATGCGTTGCGGCGGCGGTGCGGCGCCGGAGCGGTGTCGCTGCGTCGTCTTACATAGAAATATCTGTGGCATGTCACACGATGCGCTCCGGCGCCGCACCGGACTTGTAACCACCAAGACGAGGCGGGGAGGGGTGAATGCGGTGCGACGTCGGAGCGGCACCGCTCAGTTGTTTTGCATCACAAGGAAGGACACGCTGTGCAACGCTGCTACGACGCCGCTGCGACATAAAAACGTTACGGCGCCGCACCGCTCGTGTGCCCACTGACACGGTGAAATCTTTGCGGTGCGGCGCCGCAACGCATCGTGTGCCCCCGCTCTAACGGCAAATGTAAATAACAATTTATTTAATCACAGATGCCATAGTTCTCGGTAACAATTTTGATATATTATCTAAAAAGTTAATACCGCTTAAGAAAACAAACATTTTCATATTAAATGTGAAATTACGTCCATACATATTTGTGGTAAACTCAACTATAATTATTCCCACGCAACGATAAATAACTAACATTTTAGTAAACAACCCGAAATGATGAAAGTTTTGTTCATAGCGTGCTCATGTACATTATATTTAATTAAAATAGTAGAACTATCAACAACGATCGAAGTAAAAAAGGATAAACTTTAATTCTGATATTAGTTGGAAATATTTCAATTTTCTGATATTGTTCTTGTTCCTTAAATGTTGCTCGAATAATTTCTAAAATTAATTCGATCATAATATTATGAAGATACCACTTTTCTATGTTTACTCTTTCTTATTTCCTTGTCTTACTCTACTCTTTAATTCTTGCTCAATATCTCTATCTACATCGAGTTGCTTGGAAGAAATCGCTCACGAGCGATAAAGCCGCTCTTTGTACATCTCTATTATAAGCTATCTTAACTATGTAACAAAATTTATTACTGTGTATGTACAATAAAGAGTATTTCATTCATTCATTCATTCATTCAAGATACCATAATATCCGGACACTTTGCCACAATAATATTAAAAGTTACATACGATTAAAAATCTGTCACGACCAATATTTCAACTAGGTACTTCTTCGTGTAGCTGTAGTAACGTTTTAATTTCAATTTCATTTATACGAACGTCTTAATTAATATGAAAACATCAATTCATTAATTAGTATCTCCAATCCATAAAAAACGCAATACATATAAGACAACATAATCACTGAAGCAATTCCAACCCTAAAAATCAACCATGCTGATTCAACACCACCGGGATACCTTCATTACCCGTTGCCATGGCGACCAGGGACGCCCAAACAACATTATCATCCCTCTATCAATTTCGCGTACAATTAGTTAGGGCTGATCGGATTTTACAATGCTTTTATGGTAACCAAATTGGCAGTTACACGCATTGGGAAATGTTTAAAGTTCTGTTCCCAGCCACTTTTACTGCTGTTATTGATCCCTTGAATTGTTCCTGTTTGGTCAGTTTTATATGGTTATGACAGATTATATTGGTAGGATTGTGTTATTTAACGAGTAAAAAGCATATACCCTGGTTGCCTGAAAGAGATCACTTATAAGTGATAAGACCGCCAAATAAGTTGTGCTTTTCCTTTTTTATATGTAGTTGTAAAATTTATTTTACGTACAACTATATTAAAGTGTCAATAAATAAATAAAAATACTTACGGACAGTTATCGTGCATTCAACGACCTTTTTTATGAACGTAACTCGAAATCAATAGATTCTTTAATCAAAAGCTAACCTACACATTAAGCCCGTATTCAAAATATTAAATTATAATAATACAGAACAAACTCGCATATTGTCACAATACATTCCCTTCGTTTTTTAACCAAATTCTCTTCCCAACAAAATACACGCATAATAATCCACACATACAGAACGGGAAAGAACACATAAATCTCAAAGCCAAAACATCAAACAGCTTTTGTAAATAGAAGGGCTGCTGAATTTTATAACATAAGCCTTAATATTGAGACGGAGTCACGTAACAGACAAGTAAATGTTAATCAAAATACCCAAGACCACCAAAGGTGTTCATTTCCGTACGCTAAATCAATTTTATTTAACAAAAGCCACCGTACATCCGGAAAAGTTGTGAAACAAACATTCTTTAGGCCGGTCCTGGGTTTGACTAACATAGTATTTCTTATGGACATAGTCAAACAAATTATTTGGCTATCATGTTTAGTGTGTGCCTTTGTATTGTACTTTGTAATTCAAATTCTAGTTGCAATTTAGCACAAGCAAGGGTAGATGTAAAAGTAAATAATTCCCTAAAATTATGGTTAACTAGCTGCTCCGCGCGGTTTCACCCCCGTGGCTCCACTCCTGTTGCCCGAAGCGTGATGAAATATAGCCTATAACCTTCCTCGATAAATGGGCTATCTAACACCGAAAGAATTTTTCAAATCGGACCAGTAGTTCCCGAGATTAGTGCGTTCAAACAAACAAACAAACTCTTCAGCTTTATAATATTAGTATAGATTATAATACTGATAATGATGATGCTGGTGGCCCACAACACATTACAATACTCTAAAGGGCTTTTGCGTGTTGGACCTGTGTCCCCACGTAAGCCAAAAGGACCGGGTATCTTCCTTCTAGTGGCACCCGTGTATTACGGAGAGAGACATTATAATATTGATTAGTTGATTTGTAAACTTTATTAATAATGACAAGACAAAGCCCACATTATACTGTGCTTTAAGTATATGCTCAAAATAGTGAGGTAGTCTGTAATTATGTTTCCTTGTCTATTTATTGTGCAGGAGTTATTCCTGCATTTTTGAAGGAAACCGAACCTTTAGAGACGATTAGTATTTCTTTTATATTTAACCATCTTACATATATTATTTACACTTCAAATTATTTAAATTACAGATTTTATTAACTTTTTACTGGTATTATTGAATCTAAATAACGAATTATCAATATATTTAGATACTATTTGGTTATAAACATTTTATAAGCGTTTCATGATTTTATATGTGCAATTTGCATTAACACTTTTAATATTGATTCTTTGTAATTATCACTTCGACACGGGTGAAGCCTAATCAAGTTTTACATGTATTTAAATATTATATCTTGAGTGCAATAAATCTGTGTGGGTATAGCATTTGTGTGCTACAAATTAGTGTCGTAAATCGTGTGGGATTTTTATTACAGCAATCATTGTAGATGAAGAATACTTTCCTCGGAATTCAAATATTTCTGTCCTATTTGAGATTCTTGATACTTATACTAATAATACATACATACTTACTTATTATTAATATTATAATGCTGAAGAGTTTGTTTGATTGTGTGTGTGTGATCTCAGGAACTACTGGTCCGATTTGAAAAATTTTTTCGGAGTTAGATAGCCCATTTATCGAGGAAGGCTCTATATCATTACGCTAAGACCAACAGGAGCGGAGCACTGCGGGTAAAACCGCGGAGCACAGCTAGTCCTTCCTCCAAGTCTTAATGTTTGTCGTAAAATAAAAACAGATGAAATTTGAGATGAAAATTTGTTTTTGATAGAGCTATTTGGCGATATCGGTCAGTGAAGGCAAACGAATCCGCGGGCTGTAAATTAGTATATTAAAATACAATAAATTGTATGTTACAATAACTATATTATGAGGTCTTATATGAAATACAATTTTGACCTTTCTAGGAAAATTTTTATCACAAGGTTTATTAATTGCCTAATACTTAACAAGGCAAAATATTAGTAATAGTTCAAAAGACAATAACCATGACTAATCCCATAGTAAACATTCCTCCAGACACGAAACGAGTATCAAGTTTGCCGTACAAATGAATACATTCACAAAGACTTCCATTTGACCGGCTATGTTTGCCCAGACAATTCCCGCCTTGTGCCACCGCAGGAGCTACCTACGTTTTATGACTACCTGGTAACCAAATATGTTCGAGTGCTTGCTAACAAAACCTTGGTTTAGCTTTACCTATTTTATGGGTATCGTATTTTATGAAGAGGGTATCTCATGCCCCTTTAAAGTATCTACATGTCAATAATAGTATTCTTGGAAATATAATACAGATGCGCTCAGTGTTTAAATATTTAGCTCATCATCAGTATTTCATTGCATGATGGAATAATCGAATACTTAATGGATCATCCAAAAATATCGCTACAATACGACAATTAGCGATTTATCTTATATTTTTTCTTTCTTCTAAGAAGAAATGGTTTACATATATCTCATTATATAGCGTAGGTACTTTCTCTTCTTTATTAAGCATATGAATAGTTTTCACAAAAACTATTACACTGATTTGATAGAATCAATATTGAATATATCCATACTAATATTATAAATGCGAAAGTAACTCTGTCTGTCTGTCTGCTCAATCACGCCTTAACTACTGAACAAATTTGCATGAAATTTGGTATAGAGATATTTTGATACCCGAGAAAGGACATAGGCTACGTTTTACCCCGGGACATAGGATAGGTTTTTATCCCGGAAATCCCACGGGAACGGGAACTATGCGGGATTTTCTTTGACTGCGCGGGCGAAGCCACGGGTGGAAAGCTAGTATTGAAATAAATCATAAGTTTCATAAGCCAAGATAGAGGAAGCAGTTAAACAACTCTATAATCACCTTCAATACTAAAAGAAATATCCAATCACGCTCCAATTAAAAGTTAACACATCCAAGTTAATAATCCTGCTTTTCCAATAAGTAAGTGTTAAGTGCACTAGTTGAAGTTTAAAACAAAGTTGTTGATACAAGTTATAAAAGTGTATCAGGTAGACAATTCAGGAAACTACATAGTTGCTTCGTAATTGGTAGTTATGATAGTGCTGTTAATTTCTTGCTAGAAATACAATATAACGTGTTCGTTTAGGAAATAATAAATATCGAAGTTTCTATTGGCAATATAATAAATATATTTTTGTGTTAGAGATTAATAGAAAACTACAAAATACGTAATAAATAATTTAAAACCATACATAGTAACTCAATGTTTAAAACAGATCCAAATTATAATAACAGTCTTTTTAACAATATAGAAGTCATAATGAATAATAAAATATTGTGTTAAAATTTATAAAAATTCTTATATATATCAAAACCCATTACAAACATTTTATCTAGGTATACAATATTACCTCTAAATAATCATCAGTTAATCCTATGAAGAAAAAGTAAACATAAGCAAACCATAATTATCAAACTGGACCGTATAATAAACATCAATAATTAATGGTCCAGAACATATTCCACGTTATTTACGATACGCTCATTAAAATCGATCACATTCATCGCACACATTTATATGCCCAGTACAAATTTAATGCCTATAAAATCCCGCATCCAACCCCTACGATTCTTAATAGCTTACAACAACTTGGCAACAATTTCAATTGAATGCTAATTACGTAAGTTCTGAATGTTTAATTACTTGATTCTAAAATTACAGTCCCTGCATAAGCATTTACATTTAATTGCTTTGATAACTGCTTAAACTTTGGCTAAGCTATATCATTTTGGTCTGGAATTGCTAGCAATAGTTTAATTGTTACTTTGTTATAGAGCATTTAAAACTATTAGCCCAGTCATATTAGGGGTTTCACCTCGGAATGAAAGATAATAAGCTGGAAATTGGTAAAAACCTTTGT
>CAJQZN010040730.1:18653-41498 GCA_907164685.1 Colias eurytheme
ACAAAGGTTTTTACCAATTTCCAGCTTATTATCTTTCATTCCGAGGTTGACCCCTTTTTTTACCTAATTTCACTGGGCTATATTTATATTAGGACGTTATGCACACTATAATATTCTAGCAGAATAGTTATTATCTAAACGTTTATTTCTAGAACGACAAATATTTTAGATTGAATAGGTATTTAATTTATATGTTTCCCTCTGTACTATATTATGTACTCGAGTTATCCCCTGAGAATAACAAAACTCTTATTTTGTTTATTTAAACACATCTATACTACCTAATATTATAAAGCTGAAGAGTTTGTTTGCTTGTTTGAACGCGCTAATCTCAAGAACTACTGGTTCGATTTGAAAAATTCTTTCGGTGTTGGATAGCCTATTTATCGAGGAAGGCAACCACGCGGATGAAAACCGCGGAGCGCAGCTAGTGATAAATAAAAACACGAATGCCCTAGTTTATCTTAAGCAAAATTTCATAAAACACAGCAAACAGGATCAAATATTAAAATAACGCCACGCTTTCTACAGTTCAACATTTGTATTAAAAAGCTCTCGTACGAGCATAATATTATTATTCCTTGCAGGCCCTTAGAGCTCACGGTGAGCTATTACTCATCTTTCAGAGGTTCGTTTTTATGGGTGAATGTAAAAAATGCCAGAATTTTCATCCGTTTCTCAAAGTGGCTGGATTAATTCAGGAGGCACTTATATCAAATTGGATTTCGAGCGACTGCCACTCGCGTCTTGTCGGTTTCCTTTTGACCGTCCGCGTCCGAACCACTTCTATTGGCTCGTCTTCAACAATTATGTATCGCTAGATCTTTGAGCATTGATTGCAAAGAAAATGTTACGGGAATCGGCAATCAAAGTTCATTGAATCCTTTTTATAGGCTGTTTCAACCTTTGCAGAATTTGGAATTGTTCTCCAAAAAATGTATGTAATACCGAATTTATTTTTGTAATTATCTAATCCTGTAAAAATTCCATAATATCCTTTAACCTATAAGTCAATTGTCCAAACGAATAACGGCTACAATAAATTGTGTAGACCCGATCAATCCAACAAAAAGCCAGAACATTGCTTGCTTTGCTTTTTAAAACATCGCTTAGGTCTCTATTTGCCCGATAACAAAAACGTAACCTAGTTTCAGTTGTAGTGAATCCGCAGCAAATAGTGTTCATTAAACGCTAACTACGTAATAAACTTTCTAAACAGACTTCAGACTGAACATTACCAGCGTTGTTCTGCGTCCAATTAAAGTTTACATTCAACGGTTGACTCCAACATTACTTCAATGCTTAAATGGTAATCGAAGTATTTACAATTTACATAGCTTGGGCTGGATCGGAGGATATGGGATAGGGAGGAATATAAGACTATTATTGAAGTTATAATTTAACGGCATCATTTGCAAGCGTGTTCATAATTATTGATTTCACATATTAATAATGAACTCCATTAATAACGAAGACAGTTCTTCTAGGTTCCTCCATGTTTAGTTCCTAAGCATCCCCTTAATAAGCTTAACTCAGCAGTACAACGAAAAATATTATTTACTACGCAGCGTATGACAGTCACCTGAATAGCATTTTTCCCAAAGTAGAGGCTCTCATCATTACCGTAATATTGTACTGTGACAAGCCTCATGTATATACTCGTACCTGTAGTTTCCAGCTTATAAAACTATATATGTATCTTTGTTACAGTGCCTCCACGGAACGCGCTGCGTACACCTGGCTGCCAGACACCAGGATAGAGTTCTCATCACCGTACAGTCGCCGACAGAGTTCCACCTCCACGGTCTACGAGAGTGACTGATGGTGTGACTCCTTCGACCAGCTCGAAGAGGCATTGTTATAGACTTTTGTGCGCAACTATACATCGATGTGGATTAGCTTAGCTGTACATACGTTAGATAAGTTTGTTGATTGTAACGTGTTACGTGGTGAATATTTATTTTGTTATTTACTATAATTAGACGTTTGAAGTTTAGAGGTTAGAAGCCTCATACAATTTCGTACGCAGACTTACTGATATTCTAGTCACTCAATATAAGTTATCATTAGCTCCAAATAAATTATTATGCTGTTGTGTGACAGGCTTTTAACTTCGTTAAACGGTAACAATAGTGTACATAATCCAACAAAATTGTATGACAATATACGTTTCCCCTAGTACTTATTTGCAAAGACCTTCACTAACAACATGCAAAATATCTTTAAAAAATCTAACACATTCTAACGTAAGTTCTATTAAGTAAGAAAATTTCAACAGATGTTAAAAATATGAGTACTAAATTCACGTCAGAGCGAATCTTCTTACATTTTTGCTCATAAATTTGCTAATATCCCCGCATTTGCAGAGATGGGCGCGTAAAACTTCTTAGTTACAGAAAATGAATATTTATGACGTACAAGTATAGCCCATTTATGGGCGAAGTTAAAATGTATTCTATTGACTTATTGGGTACTGTATCAATGTAAATCTTAAGCCGTAACTTTTTCTTTGTTAACTTCGATAACGATATAATTAATGGCCATTACTTGAAGCTATATTTTATCACAGTTTCCTATACCCGTAAACTATATCCAAGATAGTCGTAGTCAGTATATTGTTACTAAATTTACCCAGTTTCTTAAAATTCCTTATTATCTCTTCTCTCTTAATGTAGCTTGTAATATATCTTTGTATGGAATTTCTTACCTACTTAGAAAATAAAGGCAATGATATTATAATTTTAAATCTACACATTTCTTAAAGATATTCTTATCCTAACCTCATATTTCATTTTACTTTCAAGTTATATTCAAGGAACTTTTGTTAGGTAGGTACTAAAAAATCACCTTCACAATTAATTTATTTAATACGTTCAAATCTTTTAAAAAGAGGCCATATTATTTTGTATTGTTAAGTGCATGCATTTAATTACCGTTTGTACTTGTTAAGAATATAGTTATGGTTAAAAATGAAAATGTATAATAAGAGACAAAATCCTAATAATATTGTAATTAATATACCTACTATAGTATGAAAAATTAGATAGAAAAATAAATAATTTGCTGTGATTTTATTTCAGAAAAAAAATTATATCCGCTGAATTTCAATATTTCGTATACGTTCAATCGCGTATAAAAGGAATTGTATAATATAACTAGATATAAGTATTACTATAAAAATATAATAATAAGATTTATTTTTGTAATATAGAATCTCGGGTTTCAAAACACACGACATTTAGTATGTAATTGTTAAAACTGTACAAAATCTATGTTATGTACATATAAACTAAATTAATGTAAAAACCCTTTATTGTTTAATTATTTTTATTCTAAAAGGTTCTAATATAAGACAGTAACAATCTCATTTATAATAAAGCAATATACTATTTATTTATATGGTATCAAACATCATAGAAAATAGATTAGTGCATTGAAACACCAAAACTAAGTCACTAAGTAAGTACCTATATGAACATTACATACATATTCCTTATTCATTTAAATATATTTAAAATGTTCGAGTATAACTCTCTCATATACCTATGTAACATTTTTAACATATTTCCTAAATATATCGATAATTTATTCCTACTTTATCATTTTAATTCATTGCGAATTATTGTACTTGTCAATCTAACATTTTGTATAATTTTCAATAAAGTCATATTAATATAATCGTTTATTTATTTCAAACCAAAACTACCATTACGCTAGAAGTAAATCAATGAAGACGAAAATCTTAAAGATTTCCGTCTCATAAGCACTTATCTTTATCTCAATAAATTAACGTTAGGCAACTAAAGTAGAACTATATGCAGTAGAATTAAAAAATGACTTGTTTTTCGTCGTTATTTGGAAAATGTTAATTATTATCATTTGATAATTTATTTCTATACCTAATAAAAACATAATTAAATAGGTAATAAATAAATAACATACACGCAAGCTCTAGTAATATTATGAATGTCAAAAGCCTCTACGTTTTTATGAATTATTATATAGCTTTACTGCCTGATTTAGAAATGTATCACTGTGTCACAGAATACAATAGTAGCTAAATGCTACAGAACGGACACTCTCCGCCTCCCGCCAAAATTAAACACTTACCTCACCCCGCACGATCAGGCTAAAAATGGTCCACATTTTTCTACAAGGACGATACGCGACGAAGATTGTCAAATTGACTTAAAGTAAGTAATTTTATTATTTTGGATTTGTGATTATCGTTTTTCGTAGAAAATGGTTAGAAATTGTGCTGTTTACGGATGTATTTCATCAGAAAACGCGAATTTTTTTTACGCTAGTCACAAATGTGCCAACCATAAAGCGATAACACACACATTTGCAGTCTCTACAGTGTCAAAACGATAATTTTGTATGGAGTGTCCGGGGTGTGACTGTGTTATTAATACAACTGAAATTTAATCTGTATAAGGTATCCTTATAACGTGAACATTACAGAAAAAGAGAGCATATTAAGACAAGTCAGACTAAACCGTTAGCATAATTAAAATATTTTTTAAACAAAAGTTTGTTAAATATAGTATTCGATGCAATAATTTGTCTAAACTACAAATTCCACATTTGAATTCTACAACGTAACAATTAAATCGTTCAACGCAACAGGGGAAGGATCACTTCGTAGCTTTTTATGCTCACCTCGTATAATTAATCCCTAAAAATTCAGGCAGCCGTATTCTTTACAATACAAATCAGCTGTCACATTAGTTCGATACGTTTCTTGGTGTATAATACAATTGTGTTGTGTTAATTGGTGCGAGTTTCTGTTAGTCACCGGTATAGAGAGCGCGAATTCGGAACGAATCGATCGACGTTTTGTAATACGGGAGCGTTTGGATCGAATTGGACGGGGTTATATATGAGTGTAACGGCTTAAAAAGCTTTAAAGTGAGGGTCAGAACTTGTTTTACACTGAGGGTTGTTTTAATGGCGTTTTATAATGTACGTATTAATTAATATTAATCAAAAATATTTACACTTACTAAAATGCCCATTATATGTAAATTATTAAAATTTTCTTATTTCAATAACTTTATATACTTAATTATAATATCTAAATGGTTATCTGTAAAAAAGTACACAGTAAGAAAACAATAAATCGGTTTTTTAAGCTTCTTAGAATTCCTGATTGAAATCATACCTGTTACCTGATCGATTTTTTTAATAAATCCAAGACAAGAAAAGTACGATAATAAACTGCTTTATGGTTTATAAAAAATAAATGGAAACGAGTTTCTCGGATATATCAATATATTAACAAGACAATGTTGAAAATGCCATCGCATGTTTATTAAATGCACTTCAGTCAGTTCATTAGGGATTATATAATTTTTAAAGTCATTCACAAACTGTCAACCTATTGCATAAAGCGTTTCAATCAGCAGTCATGGTCACGGAGCGTATTAAAAGTTCCTAAGTTGGAGTTATTCGATTGCATCGGAAGTTCGCCGCCATTAACGCGGTACACTTTGAAATCTTGTTTACGTTCTAAAGTAAAAGTTTTACAATACGCGCTATTTCCATGATTTTCATCTTGGTAATTTGAATTTTTATTAATAGCACCAAAAATAATATATTATTTTATAAAGTTTGGTTATTTATAATTTAAAATATTAGAAATGCTGATCGATTGTTATTATTTTCTTGGATTTGTTTTCACTTTCGTAACCAGCTATAAATAATAAAAAATATAAGAAAACCTAACAAAAAGCACTTCGTCTCGAGCAGAGCCGGAAGTTAATAATAAAATGGATTTACTCTGTAGAAATCTATATCTATTTATATAAAACTCAAAGGTGACTGATATAGTGATCTATCAACGCACAGCCCAAACCACTGGACGTATCGGGCTGAAATTTGCCATGCAGGTAAATGTTAGGACGTAGGCATCCGCTAAGAAAGGATTTCCCGAAATTCTTGCGGGAACGGGGAAAAACGGGGATGCACGTACAAAGTCGTGGGCGGAAGCTAGTTACATAATATAATATCGTAAATTATAAATCGGGGGGGCCAATAACGTCTCGATATTATTACCACATACGCTTCAGAAGCGAGACTAAAATAAGTTAAGTGAAATACATGTTTAAGTATGAATATTTGTGGCTAAAAAGAAAAATTAAAGTACGTGTTGCAAAATAATGTCAAATGTGTCGCAACTAGAATAATATGAGAATCTTAGATGTGACTTGTTGACACACTGCCCTCATAACTGGATAGAAATATTATGCTTTTTAAAAATAATGTATATTATGGTGAGCATATAAAACAAAACATAATAATATGTTAGTGATGTAAATAAACGAAATATTTGTAGATAAAATACCTAAGATTGGTTTTGACTTTTTTTAGTAATGTTTATCTCTGCTGTCTCTTCTCCAAGATAAAATTGATAATACATAATATATAAATACATTTAACAGAATTAAAAATTGCCTTGAAATGTTATCCAATACAATGCATATTTCAACAATGTGTAATATTAACAATTTCAATATGTTATTATTAGACCATTAACTTCAACACGTATATTCAATTTCTACAATACTCTAATTCTAGAAACATTCCCGCCATATAATAAAATAGTATCTACACTAAATGTAATACTATAATATACATTATAATACAGACAAGAGCAAACAAACACAAAACCACACAGAGCCATTGAATATTCGTCTACTTTACATAATTAACTCGAAAGCCAATTAAAGCATGATATGTTTATTAAATCTTCCTTAACGGTGGATTTGCATCAAACGAAGCTAGAGCAAGAGCATTATTTCGTGATCTTTTAGTGTAAACGAAAACTCGTATTCAGTGTTGTTCAGTATTAGAACATTTCATAGAATCTTTTCGAACGCACTAAGATACAACGAAAGAATGCTCTACGCTTGTTTACACTAAAAGAATTTGACATAGTGGGGTTAGAATGAGCATTCGCTCGTTAGATGTAAATGCACCGTGAGACGTTAACATAAGCCACTTAATGGACTCTTAAAATCTCATTAAGTTCACATAAATTAAGATCTCGCTTTGTCTGATAACGTAATCAATAGATAATAATAAGTATTGAATTATTCCGATCGTACTTACATAAGCATATATTAGGCTGAATGAAATTTTGGTGCCAGAGCATATCTTTATTACTTATAGATAATAGTATATAAAAAGTAATAGCTGTTCTCTAGTCTCATTAAAGCTCAATAATGGCTGGGCCGATTTAGATGATTTTGGTTTTGAAATCATAGTCAAAAAAAGTTTCAGGAGATACGATGTTATTTTTCCTGGTTAATTAATTACTTTAGATTTTTACTAAAAATCTCTTTGTGAGTACTTAAATTATTCAATAGACTCGACTAACCTTAACTTTATTCCTAAAAATATCGGAGTATATATTGATTTATTATAAAAACCAAACCATAACACAACCAGCAACGAGCTAAAAAATTCAAGTCACAGTTTACCGACATCAAAGTGGATTTTGACGGTAGTATGCAATATATTTGATCAATCAGACCTACCAGGGTTACGTCCGACATCAATTCTCACGCCAGAGTCAATAGCTCGTACATTTTGTAAATAAACTTCAACAATAGACAAACACGTGAAATAATGTTTCACAAAACTTCCCGCGACGACCTTATTACCACTGCATAAGACCCACTACCTTCACATTAAAATTTCAAGCTCTCCGTGTTGACTCTGCCTTTGTAAACACTAATAGAAAATTCAAAAGTGGGAACCAGTTAAGACGAAACAGTGAATATGTTAATTCCCCTCGAATAACATTTAAAATAACTTTTATTACGTCGCTCTATACGATAAAGTTATAAATATTTGAAAGTGAGATGTTCTATTTTCGATGCGGCTTAAATGACAATAATCCCTATAAATGTTTGGGATATACAGCAAATCTGTATTATGCAGCTTGGGGACGTCTTTTAAGAAGTTAATCCACTTTTTATTCACTGGAAATACGCCTACGAATCGTTTGTACGCTATTTTACGAGCTTTTAAGTGACTACTGATTACGAGATTCCGGAATGAAGCGGCACTTATCATATTAAGGCTGTAAATATGATAAGCTGTATTTGCTATTCCGCTGAAAGTAAGCCTACAATATATTGAATGTAGATTTCTCATGAATTGGAATTATAGAAGATATTAACGTTGCAACATCTTTTACTAGTTTTATTGGTGTTATATCGGAATAGTTATCAAACAAAAACATTTATACCCAACTAAGGGTCGGATACTGCAGTAATGTTATACATAATATAGTATATCCAAAACACAAACGTTATTACACTTAAAATAGGCTCTGACCAAATAATGAAAATAGATTGACATGACACCAATAAAGAGCTTAAAATAATAAGAGTTCCAATATTAGATAAATGTTTTACCTACAAGCATGCATAACGTAAAAATACAACCCATTTTAACCTATACTACCTCTAATTGCCTCAAAACATGCAAACTGCAAGGTAAACGATAATAATTTAAGTTTTATTTGGCGCAATAAATTCCACTTCATTTCGTTTGTCGGCTTAGTGTCAGCTGAGCTTTTGAAAATTAACCACAACGCTTTATTACGTCACTGTCGTACAGCCAATTATTGAATTCAACTGAAAACTATTTTCACAGCAGTCGTGTTCATTAGGGCACTGCTTATAGGTATAAAATATAAATAGCATCATTATTTTGTATGATATTTCATTTTATTGATGGAATTAAGATTTTAATGAAAGTCTGTGCAGTGAAAAATAAATTTATATTTATAAAGCATTTGAATTCCATAAAACTAAAATATCAATCGTATAAAATATGTGTTAAAAATTCAACTACATATAACACAAATGTGTACATGAATTCTTAGTAAACCCCATAGAAAATACAACCTTGCATTTCTATAAAACGATACCTCCAAAGCTTTTAAAACAATAAAGATCGGATTAGTTTATCAAAGCCCAACCATATCAGACGTTACATATGTAAGGACCATATTAGCCAAATGTAGAACAAATTATAGCTTCCATATCGGTTTTTCAAAGAGCAATTAATATAAAATTGTGTACAATATGGTGCAGTAGAATATTCGCATTACTGATCCTTTGCCGTAAAAGGTACATCAAAGAATTCCAGTACTCGTACAAATGAGGCTTTTACCAGAACGTACAGTCAACCGTATAAACCGTTTATATAGTTATGTATTTTATTCGCACGTAGGGTTTAAAGTATTTTTTTCCACGTAGAAATCAAAGTAGTGCAGTAAAAGCTATATAATATTATATTATTATCTGCTATTAGAATGCAATACTGTTTAGTTTAAATTATGTTATTTTGTCTTTGGAAATAACTTTAAAATCACAATACGATATAAGTTTATTTTAATCATAGCATTGTAATTACTATTCCATGAATATTTTAAAATCATTCTAACTAGACGAAATTGAAATTTGACCAACCGGAACGCATCAGCTTTCAAATTACGAAAAAAAAACATTAAAATCGATTCACCCCGTCAAAAGTTTAGGTAAAAAACCTAAAAAACAGTCGAATTGAAAAAATTGAAAACCTCCTTTTCTTGAAGTCAGTTGAAAAACACTGATTGACAGGTTATTTCTCAAATCATACTGCGGATCTTAGAGCATTAAACCAACTTTAATGCTCTAAGCTCCGGACATATCTCAAATTCATGCTCTCCACATTTACAAGTCAATCAATAGCCATCCTTCATAAACCTAATTAGGTACATATAAACCTTTTTCATTAAATACTCTTAATGCTAAATTACTCCACATTTCTCTGGACCTGTACCCATTGCCACCTGACTCCGATAGCTAACTGCATACCACTGCGAGCTGCATTCAAATCAGTGAGAGATAAATCACTTCGCTGCATTATTTAATACACGTCTACTGTGTACTTGTATTCGAATTTATTTGAGGTCTGTTAAGTGACCAACGTATAAATGTAATGAGGAAATGTTTAGCGTATTTCCGTGGTAATAGTTCTCGGGATCTAAAAATAAATAGAATAATTCTTGAATTATATTATGTATATTGCAATATTGAGAAATAACACGGTTTTTTAAGATACCTACTGTCTCCTTGATTGAATTGTGGTAAAAACACGATTAAATGGATCGATTCAATCAATCAACTACCTATAACTTTTAATCTCATTTTAAATTAATTAATATAACTAAATGAAATTAACAATACATTGATATTCAATGCAAAATAGAAGCCCCCTATAATAAGACTTAAATTAAACCGCACATCCTCATATATTACACTAAACTTAAAAAATTAAAGATAAACCTCCATGACTTTCCAATCCACTCATATTAACCCTCAGACCGTAATGAAATCGACTTCCTAAACACGCTTAACAAACAGTCCAATTCAATACCGGCTATGATACGCAACGCCCACCGCACATTGTATGTAAAACCGAGTGCACATGTAAGTCTTGTTGCTATATCGCGCCTACATGGCTAGGGACGAACCTCTTTTGGTAAGATAGGCGTACGAGTTCGTTATGGCAGGATAAATGGCCATACTCTGAACTAGATCGCGCTTAGAACAATGATTACATGTGTCAACCTTATTGAATAATTAAATATACAATGCGACAGGCGAACCGACAATCCCACAAATGGACATGAAACATGTATTATTTTGACACGTTGTTTGCCACAATTTTCCAATAATCCGATGATTATGTAATCCCTCATCATAATTTAGGTGTGTTATCCAACCTACATTATTGATATAACTATCTATGAATAATAGTTCAACGCAATTGTTTCCACTAATTATTTTGAACTAGCTGTGCAACCCGGTTTCTTCTATTTTTTTTATTTATTTTTTATTTAGCATCAAAAATTCGGATATCGTAGATCCATTTGTTAGTAAAAAAAAAAAAATTAACCTAAGTATTAATGTTAGTAAAATTACATCTAAAAAACTAAAAACTAAGTCCACCATAGGACACTCTACGCGTAGACATGTCGCTTTGACGCAACAAGTTCTATGGTACAGTCGAAAATTGATCGTATCAACTCAGAAACCTTCGTGGATTCATGCAACAACCCTTAGCTGAAGATTCATCATGGGCAAAGCCATAGTTAACGATTATATACAACACATATATACAAAAATTTAATATTATATACAAATGTATTCAGGACATAACTCAAGTTCATAAAGTTTGTAACTTTCCATGATTTATAGCCAACTTTATTGAAATATTCAACTTTAATAAAAAAAAGCAATAATCTCCATCTTTTGTTCTTTTATCAAAGGTTTCAATGTTCGTACGTTATGACTGTCTTTGATAAGATCCAATTGGCTTTACTGTATAACATCTAACAAATAATAAAAAAATAACTATACATACTATACAGACGACGCGGTTGGCGCAGTGGTAAAGTAACTGCCTACTGAGCCGACGGTCCCGGGTTCGATCCCCGGTCAGGGCAAATATTTGTGTGATGAACTCAATTATTTGTTCTTGGGTCTGGGTGTTATTATCTATATATGTATTTATTAAATATTATATTTATCGTCGCCTAGTACCCACAACACAAGCCTTAATTGAGCTTACTGTGGGACTAGGTCGATTTGTGTAATAATGTCCTATAATATTTATTTATTTATTTATTATTATTATTTATATAACACTATTACGGTAATTTTCAATTAGTGCATAACGTCATTAATATAAACGCTGATTACATTATTAATAATATGATACATTGATTTTCTTTCATTGATATGAACCCCATCGATTAAACTCAACTTACCTATACCGATAATATTCATCATAGAAGTAGCTTTTGCTTTTGATTCTCTCTTTTCAACTCAGCATTTTAAGTCTTTAAAACTGTAACAAACAGAAATATCACCATTCAATAATCTCATATAAATGATTACAAAAAATAACCATTTTACTACGTACTTTTTACATTTTTCAATACCCAATACACCCGTTATCTTTAATATTAAATCGATTGCGATTAATAAATAGCGTACAAAACTGAGCTACGATAATCACTTCAGTACAATCAATTATTGATGCAAGCCATTGTTCCGAACATTCACGTTAAATTTAATGGACTTCACTGATTTATTAATGACGTTTTCAATAATTAACAATAGCAAAAGATAATATGTTTAACCCATTTGTTTCTAACCGCAATACATAAAACCTTTATTTATTATGTCATATATGACCAATGGTTGTGCATTGTTTCAGTTTTGTTAAATTTACTGAATACTGTATATTGGATTGAATGTTTGACGGAATTCAGTGAAAATTCACACTAAAAATCATCAAGCTTTTCATTGTAAATCTGCAAGGTAATTCCCTGAATTTACTGACCAACTACTGATTATGTTTTATACTTTTTGATAAACAACATTATGGAAAACATTAAAAAGGTGTAAATTATTGGATAGTTTTGATAAAAACAAACATACCTATATTTTGAGACAGAACCTTGGAGATCTTAACAATTTTTCTACCAACTAAAGAGCTTTCTTGAATGAAGCGTCGTTAATAGTAACGACGCTTCATTCAAGAAAGCTCTTTAGTAACAAACATAACGGAGCACTTTATTATAGAAGATGCATTTACAAACTTTATTAGCATGCATATTTATGCTAACAACTAACTAACGATGTCATGCAAACAAGGATGCAGTTGTACCCTTGCAAGCAATTTCACCTCAGTACTGCATATTACGTGAGTTAATACTTAACATTAGTACTATTTCATCAATAGACTCTTTCATCTGCCGAACTGCGTTAATCCTACGTTAAAACAATAATAAATCAACAAAACATGAAACCTTTTATCTAGGAAAAGGGAGGTCCCTGCGAAGATGATTTTTTTCTTCTTGCTCACCATACATACATACTTTATAATTTATAAGGAAACAACAAGAAAAAGCAAATTTATAATCGTACTAATTGAGTGAATAAATCTTTTTGGACTTTGGGCTATACGTTGATATATCAAGCCAGCCATAATATTATGTCTCCTATTCTTTTCAACATTTAGATACGTTACGATACCATCAACACACCAATACAATCGAGTAGCCGGTAAACAACAAAAGGTAATATTTGGCAATAAAAGTAAAAACTAATATTGAACAAGTCGCACAACACGTCGCTATCTCCGGCATATGGCCACGACAGATGAATACACGGATGTAACACGTGTACCATGTAAATGAAGGCAACGTGTGAAATGCGACTATATTGAAATGTCTGATTGACTTCACACTGATACGGTTAAAGGTATTATTTTCCTGTGAATAATGTTGACGTAAACAGCGCTGACGTGATGCGTTTTGTAAGTGATCGGAGCGTTTGAAGGCGTTTGTAAGAATAGGAATTTTGATTACAGTTAAGGAAGGATTAGAACCTCAAATTGTTACAAACTTAAGGGCAAATACAATATTATAACATTTGTGTAAATCTTCTATACTAATATTATAATGCTGTAGAGTTTGTTTGTTTGTTTGTTTTAACGCGCTAATCTCAGGAACTTCTGGTCCAATTTGAAAAATTCTTTCGGTGTTAGATAGTCCATTTATCGAGGTAGGCTATAGGCTATAATTATAATATCATTACGCTAAAACCAACAGGACAGGAGCCACGCGGGGGTTAAACCGCGAAGCGCAGCTATTTATATGCATAAAAAAGAAATGGTAAGTATTCCATATTTGGTCACTTTTATCTACTTGTTTAGTCTACTCTACATTTTAATAATAAAAAGCTAATAACGTCACAAAACACGGGACACAGCACTAGCACTAGTGCCCCGTGTTTGGTGGCGTAAACTACCCACAAAAATTTCTAACACTCGCAAATAACAATTTCTTATTCCAACCTTTCCCACACACAAATCAGTCTAACAAGACTGCAATCTACACGTATTGAAAATTAAATTCCCATCAAACACCTATATTTTACAATGACTCGACATATTCGCAAACTATTGGGTTAACGGAATGTCGGACCACATCAGTTAGATGTCAAAACTCGTCATGGATAATGGATTATTGAAAACTCCAATCAAAAAATGTTTTTTGTGGCAAAATGTGTCACGATCATGAATATGCAGTACAAAAACTTACAATGGATTGATACAAACAGATATACTCCCCGCACCTATTACTATGGGGTAAGATGATGATTTTGCAAAGGATTATAATTATAGTGGTCCTTTACTTATTTCAGATAGGGTTTTTGTTAAATATCAAGCTCCCAACTTTTGTTATGGAATTAATGTTATTGCAGACAATAATAGATTTGTCAAGTCTACTTTTAATCGCATTTGAGAGTCTAGATAGAAATATAACCGCGAATAATGAGATAGGATAGAACTATCAACTAAACGAAGGTACTTACCTTTAATATTTTTTTATGTAATTTTTAAAAAAAGTGTCATAAATTATCCAAATAAATAATATATTCTGTGAGACAATATAAACTTTGGATTTCTGATCTAATCATATTATCAATCCCCATATTTCACATATTTGCATTTTCCCCACAATAAATTACAAGAACACGACAAAAATGTTTAAAATAACGATAAATAAAAATACACCGTACCATATCGCGGCATTGGATCTAAAATTTCCATGAATTATGAGGTAATGTATCAAAACCTGGTTTTAGGTGTTCTGACATGCAATCTAACAGATAAGCGGTGTCAAGTCGTGCTAGCGTTGTAACGGTTTCGATACGAAAGTGTTACTTCTATGAACCTCATAAAGGTTATATGTCATGATATTTATTTCACAATATTGTACAGTAAACTCGGTGCAAAGCATAACAACAGAATATAATATTATTTTTCAAAGATCAAATATTACGATCGTTTTATCAAAACGATCAGTATAAATTCAATAGACAAATATTAGTAAATTCAATAGACAATTAAATAGAGATCACTATTATTTTTATTATGGTAATTACAAGGCACATTTTTTAGTTTTACCTATAAGATTTTTAAAATCTTTATCATTCAATTTAAGGCATTGTTAACGTATTTGAAAGAAAAAGAGCGTTTGTGTCAGAAGTGAAAACTTCTTTGGCATGTTTCAAAGATACCAAAATCATCGCCTTACTCCATGACGTGACGGTATTACCATGATGCGACATTCAAAATATTATACTCTCAACGCGCCTCAAGAAGTTTTACTTCAAAAATTGAAAAACGATCACCTTCACTTGAGTAATTAGGTACTGTGAATCAAATCCACGTTTCCAACGCATTATCTACAGCTCCTAACTGTGCCAATCCTTCAAAAATAATAAGTTACTTAATAAATAAACAGAGCGCGTAGCATCAAAGTATATCCCTATATTTGTTTATCCTTGTTTCACGACGTCCTCTAATAAATTTTAATACGTCCCTTTTATCTATCAACTGGAAAAAAACTGAAAGAAACACGGATATTGAAGAAGTTTTATGGGCCCTCGTTAACGAAAATACAGATCTTAGAAAATCGATACCTTGGTGTTTTTCTTTGTGTCTATAGCAGTAAATAATATGAATGTTGTTAAAGTTCGTGCCTATCTTAACTTAACTGTAGAGTGTAGGTATACAAAAAATTAAGAATGAAAGAAAAAGTGCAAAAGCGCATTAATTACGTATCCTTAGGCTATAATAACAAATCATTGCACGAATAATATGCAATTCCACTGCAGAGACCATAACTTTAGAACCACATTTGAAAGCAAGGGAAGCCTTCCAAACAATTATTAAACTTATTTTGACGAAGTATTTCATTGGCTTCTTCAACAAATATTCACGTTTATTGTTTAAATACAAACTCAATTATTAAAGGCAAATTCATACGTTAATATAGCATGTTCGGAGAATATTTACGACTCACACTTATCAGCTAAAAGACTGAGACTAGCGTAAAATTGCTTGTAGAACCGTAAACGCTCTAACAAACAAGCCATTTGATATGTTTATTACGAAATTCTTTGTAAATTAGGTTCCTACCTCCAATTCCGTGACTAAGTCGGCATGTAACAATCTTAAGGTGGCGACCTCTATATATCTTGTACTTTATTATGGAAACATGCATGTCTTAGGGCATAAATATACAGCAACGAACGCTTCATTGGTAACGTTTAGAGGCAATTCCGACCAATAAAGTGGCACGCGTGGGTAGAAACAGGACCAGTATACATTGACCCTTCGGAGTATTACTGTTGTTACAATTTTTAAACCACTTCAAGGGTTAAATAGGTCTCCCTTATTTAGTTCATTTAAATGGTTAAGCATTGATCTGCGAATGTAACGTGGGTGTCTTATATTTTCTAGACCGGTGTCTGTGTTATTTGTTTGGGCATCTTGTATATTTTGTCCGCATGACCGTATGTGGTAAGACCACATTGTAAATAACCATAATTAAATTACAATAAATGTCCCATACACATCTAGTTTATAGTTTATTTGAGAAGATAAGGATATATGAATTCGGGTCTAAATTATACGCTTTAGAGATAAAATGTGTAAAATAATAAAACAGGATGGTTCTTATCAATGTTGTTAGGAATATTTTGAACATAACATGAATAAACATGGATGTATGGATTGATAAAATGGTTGATTTAGCTTAATAAAACTAGTAATTTTTAATATTAGAAAATCGTTACACGCAACAGATATCTCAAACCCGATATGAGTGTTTTTTTTTTTTTCAAATTAAGCAGTATATTCGAATTTTTTTTGATATCCTAATCTTAGTATTTTGATTATAGAAAAAATTGTCACAGTCAGTAGAGGTTTGCAAATAAAAAATTGATAGTATGATAGATGTATCGCAACACTCTTACAAAAACACCAGCTGAGACGGAAGCTGTTCTGATGCAGACACACTTCCCCGGCTGCAAATTCATACAACGACATGAAAGGAAAGACACAGCAACCCACACACCATGTGAGGAAAACTGGAGTACTGCTGAGCTCATAGTCAGTAAGGAAAAAGTACAATGGGCAATCGACAGCTTTCAAGCATACAAGGCACCTGGTCCAGATGGTATATACCCGGCTTTACTACAATGGGGGGGGGGCCGATACTCACGTCTCACCTATCTGCCATTCTGACATCCAGCCTCGCTCACGGCTATATACCGACCAGCTGGAGGACTGTTGATGTTATTTTCATTCCTAAACCAGGGAAAACAGACTACACGGATGCGAAAGCCCACAGACCTATCAGCCTCACATCCTTTTTACTCAAAACATTAGAACGTCTCTGTGACAGACACATTAGGGATACTGCCCTCGTGCGTATTCCATTACATCGGAACCAACATGCTTACAGCCACGGTAAATCTACCGATTCGGCCTTACACTGTGTAGTGTCCAAAATAGAAGAAGCCCTACAAGAAAAATCAATGTGCTTGGGCACTTTCGTAGACATTGAGGGAGCTTTCGATAAGACACACTACTCAAGTATACAAAATGCCCTATCACAGCATGAGGTTAACCCCACAGTAGTCTCATGGATTATAAACATGCTAGGCAGTAGAGAGATACAACTTAGCAAGGATAAAACAAAGAAAGTGCTGGTCACCAGAGGCTGCCCACAAGGGGGAGTTCTCTCACCGCTCCTGTGGAACCTAGTTGTGAACGACTTGATCAGCACACTAAACAAAAACAAATTCCATACCATTGGATATGCAGATGACCTAGTAATACTTATCTCTGGTAAGTTCACGAGTGTTGTCTGTGAAATTACACAGAGAGCTCTATCAATAGTTGAGCGCTGGTGCAACAAATATGACCTTTCAGTGAACCCGCGCAAGACGGAACTTGTTCTATTCACTAACCGACGCCTTCTAGGAAGCTACCAGCTACCAAAGCTATTTGGCTCCGTACTTCAGTTATCGAAAGAGGTTAAGTACCTCGGGATTACCTTAGACGATAAACTCAACTGGAACAAACACCTTGAGAATAAGATCGAAAAAACAAGCATTTCTTTCTGGCAGTGCCACAAAATGATTGGTAATAGATGGGGGCTCTCCCCGAAAGTCACAATGTGGCTCTACAAAACTGTCATAAGACCAATGCTAACTTACGGCTCTGTGGTTTGGTGGCCAAAGACACAACAATCGGCGGCTATAAGCAAACTGCAGAGATTTCAAAGACTCGCCTGTCTGGCAATCACTGGCAGCATGAGCACAACACCGACTGCTGCGATTGAGGCAATGCTCGACCTGCCACCCCTACATCTTTTTGTAAGACAAGAAGCTCTAGCGACAGCTGTAAGGTTAAAGACACAAAACCTATGGAGAATGGTGCCTACAGCACACAGTAAGATCTTAACTATGGCAGCTGAGAAGGAGTCCTCACTCCTTGCCATAAGTGATAAGATCCCAAAACAATTCATCTTTGACAAGAAATATAAGATACAGCTACGTGAATACACGTCAGAACACAACAGCGTTGAAGACCTACTAATCTTCACGGACGGGTCTAAGACTGGAAATGGCACGGGTGCTGGGGTCTTCTCTGAGGACCTAAACATTAACATCTCGCACCCCTTGGGACCCCATAATACAGTCTTTCAGGCTGAATGCCTAGGACTTCTACTTGCAGCTTCGGCCATAATTAAAAGAATTGTAACAAACTATTCGATTCGGATCTTATCGGATAGTAAAGCAGCACTCATGGCAATCAAAAGCCATGAATTCACTTCAGGGTTGACCCTTGAGTGTCACTTAGCCCTCACTAAGGTATGTGACCTGGGAAATTCCCTAGTATTACAATGGATAAAAGGACACAGTAGCTCACGTGGAAACGATGCTGCTGATATACTAGCCAGAAGGGCATCTGAAACACCGGTCATGGGACCTTTTCCCATTATACCGCTACCTGCTAGCTGGACCCGGATGATGATTACCCAGCTCACTAGCACTGCTCAGAGAGCGGAATGGTCATGCAGATCTGATTGCAAGCAAGCCAGAGAAGCCCTACCGGACATTGACTCGAGACTTGCACGTCGGCTTCTCAACCTACGTAGAGTGCAACTACGCGTAATAACAGGGACCCTCACAGGGCACGGCCCCTTTAACAAACATCTCTTCAATCTAGGGATCACAGACAGTCCGCTATGCAGAGCATGCATGGAGACCGAGGAAACGGCAGCCCACGTCATCATGGAATGTAAGGGGGTTGCGGAGTACAGGGCAAGACACCTGGCCTGGGGTCTCCCGGGTCCCTCCCCGAAGCCTTTGGCAGCCCTCACAAGCTGCTTGGCTTCATGGAGGAGCTCGGGTGGTTTCAATTTTAGCTGGTTTCCCCCACCTCCCTCTCTCACGCAAAATAGGCGCTTGACGTCGAGTTGCGGAGAAATGCCCGTATTATTATTATTATTAGATGTATCGCGTTTTCTCACATCAAGCTATATTTTGGTGGCATCTTGCGTAAAACGAAATAAACAATATAATATAAAATCGTGCGACCAAGGATTCCAAATAAAAAATTAATGGCACAAAATTCGTTTCGAGTTCACTGCGTCGTCAATCTTTAGCAGATAACTTTTTGTTAGCCAAATAAATTGTTAGCGGCCAACGTAAAAATATAATTACACAATAGCTCAAGTGTTTTTTCTCTCAATTACTGCATTGATGCAGGTGGAGTTATTTTTCGGACATACCTCAGTAACGAGCTAAATACCTGAACTATATAACATTCTATTTTCGCGTTCAAAATTAGACTCTTCAGCGCACGGATTTAAGATTACTTTCCTTAATCAACCTTATCTTTATTTTGGATCGCACCTCTCATTACCAACTGTGACTTAGGGATTTCAACTAAAATTAATATCGTTCGTTGACGAATTAAGTTTTTTCATAGTTTCAGTTGACAGCAATAAAGTTAAAAATGAAGTAGAGTCTAGACTTATTAAAGTTTGTGACGGAGTACATAAAAGTTAATCGTCAGACGTTTCTACAAATCAAATGAAATGAATCAAAATTAAAAGAATTCCTTTGATAATTGTATTAAATAACGAAGAGATAATAAAGCTTTATTGTATAAGTTAAAACCTTTTATGTTACAAAAAATTACTGTTTAAAACAATTTTTTGATGATTTTATCGATGCAGTTTTTGCTCACTAATATAAAAAAATATGACAAAATATTCATTATTTTAAAAATAACTCTGAAAATAATGCAATGTAGCGTTCTTAAAAACCGATAAAAGCGTACATTTTTGGTGTAATATAAAGAATAGCCAGCACATCAATATTGTCCAGACGGAAAATTTGACTAAAAAATTCGAATGCCATCGGCCAATATAATGGCGAAGCAATTTTCAGTCGAGTTAATACTTTGATTGCTCAAAGGTATTGCCGCTGTTACAAAGTTGCGGTAAATATTTTTATAGTTTTTAAATGATTTTAAATTTTTACTGTATTTTTATATGAGGTGGACGGTGTTAATTTTTAATTTTTAGAGGTATGCTGTGTGTTTTCTTAAGTTTTTATTAGTTACAATTGAAAGATAAAAATATTTTAGTAAATTCTTGTAGAAAGATCTGTCTTGATTGGATGTGTCCTATTCCCCTTCCTTGGATGTTTCTAATTTATTTCGAGTATAAAATCATACACGTTGCTATAACTGTAACTAAATTTCGTCGTTTTAATTAGTGAAATTCTTGACATTCTAAAAATCCGCTTACACGATTAATCTAAAAAGTATAAAAAATAAATATAATTATAGAAAAATCTTGAATTCAATTAAATGTTGAGCCTGTAAACATGATATTCAATAAGGAGACATAAGCCATTTCTAATGCTATAAAGACAATACGTTTACTCAGAAAGTAAGAGAGCTGCTTGCATCACGTAAGTACCTATCCTGTAAAGAAATAAGATACACACTACACAGTTCTATATTCTAGCATACAAGTTATTTTCAAACAATCCCTTCCAGTAAATTTTACCGTATATCAGCAGGGTTTGTTAACTTTTACAAGGGTAAAGTGATGTTCAAACTGCTCATTGGTTAACCCAATTCAGCCATCCCCTACTACACGTTTAGGATTGAACAAAGTATTTTTATTTATGCTATTTAATGTCTGTCTATCTGATTTACAAATAATAAATCTATATCTATGTAGTATATAAGAAAGTGGTCCTTAGTCTGGTCTTAATTTGAGCTCTTTAAACCAAGATACGGGATTTTTTTATTTGCATTAAAAATTTCCACCGCCACTCGAAAATTATGGCCAACAAAACCACGTATTGTAAATCTGATTAAAAAAAAATATATACTTATATCTCTATTACATAATCAACCAAAACAACCATAAATTATATACCTTTACAATACGGTTTGTTACCTAAATAACATCCAGTTGTCAATATAATGATCACAGATACCCATAGTAACACTAACGACCACAAAGGATCGATAAGTTCTTTGACACAACCTCTCACCTACAAGGTGGATTCTTCACGAGGCACTACTTAACCTGACCTACCTTAATCCCTTCACAAGTAGGTATCACAAAAGGCTAGAATGTTTTAGCAATACAAAAATATATACTAACTATATCGAAGTTTTTCTTAGTATTGTAAAATCTGATAATCTGTATTGTATAGAATTATCGTAAAATAAATTACTGATTTTCTTGGTTTTTATTATCACCCGCGCCTTGTTTTTATTCTAATTCAAACGAGTTTGTCATAATATTTATTACATTGTAAATTCTTATGGAATCTCCTACAATCTATGTGTCACAAATAATTATCTAAATATAATTATTATCTGGTTGTTCACACCTGCTTTATTTTAATCATTGCTATAAATTGATAGTCCAATTCATGAATTAATATACTTTTTAAAGTAATTGAAATGTAATACATGCTGAATTTATCAAGAAATAAAAGGTAGTGGTAGATGGAATAGACCGTCATACTTTTTAATTCAGTCATCCCTCATGCCCATCATGCAGTCTTTACCATGTTTTCCTTAAATATTCAAAATAATCCCAGTAAACACTATTAAAAAATATATTAACTTATTTGAATAACACGAATAAATTTATTAAACGTGACCATCCATAAATCCACACACCAATAATAGAAACACCTTAACGTTAGGACATGTTTCTGTGAAAATATTTTGTGAATATTGGACGCTTGATAAAAAGGGTGTTTGTATTTGTGGGACCACGATTTGAATGATAATAGTGTTTGAAATTTATTTGGTCGTAAAGCGCGAGTGTTGCCGGGTTGGCTTATGACAAAGGTTTTTTATCGAGCACCATGAACGGCCGTAAATTGTACTTCGCCTGTCAAAGCCGACTACAGTAGTAGCGGCAATCGGTACGAGCAATACCGTTTGAATAAAATTTATTTTATCCTTACGCGTTTGGTGTTTTATTGTAAATGCAGGGAAATGTAGCAAGATTGGGATAATTATCGGCAAACCTTTGTAGTGGTCGTAATGTGAAATTGATAGTAGTGCAGCAGAGAGATTATGCCTATGCATTATATTATTGTGTTAAGGTACCGAAGGTACTCTACAGTGGTAAATATTCCTTAAATTATTCGAAAAAAATTACAAGCAATTTCCTTACGGTATAATATGAAAAACTGTGTGACATAATGTGATAAAATAAAACCTTAAACTGGTATAAAATTTGTCTCGTGTTTAATATAATTGTTACAATTTTCTTAATTGGTTATTAATATTTCAAAAGCTATTACATATATTTTTTTGATACATGATTCACCAATAAACATTTATAACACCTTAAATTAG
>CAJQZN010040733.1:3034-32368 GCA_907164685.1 Colias eurytheme
TATGTAGAGAAAACGTAAACATGTACCACGGGCGAAGCCGGGGCGGACCGCTAGTACCTAATCTAATATGATATTACAAGCTTAAAGGCAATAGAAAATACCACGAAATACAATGGAAGATTAACATATTTTTTTAATATGTAATAAGTATCTACTTATATTATTAACGTAACTGCTAACAATTGTTAAGTCTAAGCTATGGGATTTATTTAAATCCTCTTTTATAACCGTTACAGTATTAAGATAAGCTTCTCACAACGAGAAGGTCGAATTTCAAATATTAACTGTCGATTTGTATTTGTAAATAATCCATACTAATATTATAAATGCGAAAGTAACTCTGTCTGTCTGTCTGTTACTCAATCACGCCTAAACTACTGAACCAATTTTCATGAAATTTGGTATGGAGATATTTTGATACCCGAGATAGGACATAGGCTACTTTTTATCCCGGGAAAGTGACGCAATCCCGGAAATCCCACGGGAACGGGAACTATGCGGGTTTTTCTTTGACTGCGCGGGCGAAGCCGCGGGCGGAAAGCTAGTATATTATATAATCTATTTTCAAGGCGATTTACTTATAACTCGTTTGGAAATATCATTGAACTAAATATCTATATAAATATTGAGAGATTCATTTTATTATGTTTTTTATAATTAATTGATGATTCGAAATACATATTATATACGATAGTAGCAATATATTATTTTCCTTATATATAAAGGTAATCCGCTCTATCCATATTAAATATCTGTAATGAAGTTGAAATTTAAAGGTGGTCTTCTTAATACTTATATATAAATATATTTTATTGACATGTCTTATTCCTATATTTACATTTACTTTAGAAATAATTTGTGAATTTATTTTGTATTGCTTCAATTAATTGCATATCAGATATCAGATTACAGCCAAATCGGTTCAAAAATTTTTGCGTGAATGAATAAAGAAAATTGCATTTATAATATTGGTGGGAGGTATTTTTGTGCTCATAATTAATATTATAATAGTGATTTTTACCCATTCAAGGTACCTACTTAAATTTAAGTAATAATTTACAGCCTTTTCAGAAGGATGTCTTGGCATGGTCTTAACGATGTATTGTTATGGGCCCTACTATATAAACTAATAATATTAAAGTAACAAAGGATTGCCCTCAATGGCCTATTTAAAAGGCGATTTCTAAAGCCCCCATTTTACAATCCCACTTACAATTGGAGCCCTTGGCCCTAAACGTTACCTGTCTGTATTTACTAAAAATACTTACGTTGAATAAACATTGTATAAACCGACCATGTTGAATATGCAGGCTTATCATAACGCGGCACAATGAAATGGAAGCTTTTTAAACCGGTCAGGTAACACATGCGCCAGCGCACGTTTCTGATGATTCTCTGTCAGTTGCTCTCGCGCATCGATCGATGTCGACGCGTGTTTTTGTAAATTTTATAAATTAAAGTTCAAAGTTTATTTATTTGTGCTTAAAGTTTGCAGTGGATTCAGTTACAAGTGCAATAAGGAACTTCGAGTGTAAAGGTTGTTTTCATTATTTTTATGTCAATGATAGTGGTTTGTTTGGTTGTTTCGTGAAATGGAAATGATTCGTAAAATTTATGTTTTTCATTCGTTACGTAATTTTGATATTTGTACGTGAATCAGATGGTTCATCTAATGAAATATTCGTCATTAGCTGTTATGATATTTTCGTAAGTTTGTTATCGTATATAATGTTATAGGTACCGGTCTTTAATCGGTCGGGATATTACAACAAGTATTTGTAATACTTCGGTTACAAAATATATGGGAGATAAAAGTGTCAACAAAATATGCATTCCTATGTTGTAGCAAGCATTCAGTTAAATAACAATTTAGATTATTTTAATAAAACGGTGATCACATAAAACCTTTTAAGGTTTCAGTAAAATTAAATTGTTGATGTTTGTTAATGAGTCCCCTTTTTAATGGATTAAAACAACTTACTAATGAAATTTTTATAGTTTTGATGAGACGACGATTATCATTCAATTATGTAAATTTTAATGTTAGTTTAACTAATTCAGTGACATTTATGATTTGAAACGATCAATAAATAAATTGGATAAGGAATGTTCCCACATTTCGTATGTAGAGAAAAATTTATAAACCTTTACACGTAAATTACAAACAAAACAGGTAGGTATTTATTCCTTCAACTGGAAAGGTCCTTTTTCCATTTAAAAGTAGGTAGCTGTACCTTCAATATACATATCTCGTAATCCCTGAGAAAATAGAGGCATACTCCAGTAAAAATTTTCATATTGTCGTTCTTTTTAATAAAAATATTTCAAATGAAAAGTAGGTAATTGCTATTACTACTAAAATAATAGTTGTCGAAGCTTATTGATCAGTAAATGTAGGAGGAATTGCATAAATATTTTATTGAAATTAGTTGGGATCCTTTATTATTCAATGTAGGAGTTTAGCATGATTATTAGATATTATTACAAGTATAAGCTCACTTGGCTTTCTACTTTTAAAACATACAAAATTTCAAATCGTTTCAAATGTAATAGACTCACAATTTATTGAATAAACGCTCTATTTTTGGAGAATAAACAGAAAGAAAGCCCGACAGCCCCAAAATAAGATTCATCTCCAGTGAATAAAATTCGGAGGAAAATAAAATAAATACATCAATTATTCAGTAATCTATTGATACCCGGGCACAGTCCATGAATCACTCTTGATTTAAGGCAATGTTGTGTTTAGCTAACGTTTTGTTTTCTGTACAAACATCTACTGGTCAGAGAGCTGGCGGCTGTTTCTTCTAACTAATCAGATTTTTATATTTTGTACTACGTTCAAATTGTGTTGTATAGAGTTTTCATAATCGAGCAGGAATAGGACCACCATTCTATTTCATTTTTAGATTGTTTCAAGAAGTGTATGAAATTTCTTGCGAACGTCGCTTCATAGTCTCTGATAATAATTAATTATCCAACCCTAAATCGTTTTCGTATTTTGATTTTAGTTCGAAAAGCATATATGTATACAGGATGTGTATCAATATCTCTAATAATAATTGCAATAACTGTAGTATTCTAATATCTACACATAAAAAGGATGAATATAATATGGTAGTGCTACGTTAATAACGATAATACGTTGAAAATGAAATGTAGGCCATTATTTTTAAGCGAGTAGTGAGCGTGGCATATCCCTATTCATAAAAGAGTATAATTGAAATGACGAGAACTTAATAGTGATCTTCATAATAATATATCGTTGCGATTAAATGCTTATTTTGTCCTAAACATAACAGATATAATATTATAAGGCTCTGTATCCAATACATTGTTCGAAAAGCTCTCTGACTATTTTGGATGTGATAGAATCGAGGTATCATTCGTGACTTCAATATTATGCTAACAGCTGCATTTTTATCAAATAATCGTGACTGTGAATTTTACTCGATAGCCTCTATCTAATCTCAAATTTAATTTCTTACTTTCTACAAAATTTTAACTGTCCTTTTCGTGGCGTTTATCTAATCGTAAATTTATTACTGTACTTTCTACTTGTTAGTTATTATTATGTCACTTATAATTGACTATTATATTAAAAAAAATACATTCCTTCAATATTTCACCATATCTACTGCAGTTTGTATTACATGTTGTTAATGTATGTCTAATACCTATCTTGTACGGAGACATAACTCCACATAAGTGGAGCAAATCGTGATTTTAATGTAATTTAAAATGAATTATTACGAAACGTGATGCATCTCAAGTCGAAGCGAGGATCTGTTTTCAAGGTTTGTTTTATAAATAATTTATTTGCGTTCAGTTTGAGTGGTATCCGGTGTTCGAGTGCGGATGGTAACGATTAATTTTAACCACCCCAGTTCCGATGCAAAAAATGTACCGTTGAAATACCACTGGTTATCGTTCCCATGGCATTTGCTTCCCAAACTAATGTATCATCTGCTAGTTTTTTTGGTACAAATTGCTCAATTTCTGGTGTCCTGTTTATTGGTTATAATTGCTGGGTTGGAGTGCCTTAATGATTCGAAGACTGTAATTAGAGCAATGTTTAATTGCTTGTGTAACATGTTATTAGAGATTGTTATTAATTTAGATGACAATGGAATTAAATGCTACGCAAAGATACATCGCAATATACTTATGTAGTTTTTATTAGGAACCTTTCGTGAATTTAAAGTACTTGTATGTCGATAGATCTACGATTTTAGCATTCAAATGTGGTCTTTATTAGGTAACATTAAGAAAAACTCCAATTCAAATAGAAGACGCTGTCCAAAATGGAAACCAAAGTTAATTTGGTGATATTTCTCTGTTGCGTCAGTTCCACCACGTAAGGAATAAGTTAGTAATGTCTTGGATCAATTTCCAAATTCTATTTCATTAGAAAAATGAAGGTTACTTGAAACTTATTTCAAATTCTTTACCCTGAACTAGTTGCGTAGGTACACCACTAGACTTATAATATGAGTAGCAATTTAAATATTACCTCTATTCACAATAGCGTTATAATAATGCATACAAATGCAACCTATATAACCGACTTGCATTCTAAATGGAAAATGATTTCCATTGTGCAAGTCGTGAGGTTAGCAACACTAACGACCTTAGACCCTAGTCTTAATGTCTTGAAGCTTAGCCAACTCTACTTTCCCTTATATTGTTTGTTTACTTTATTATAATGTGGATATCAAAATTGTTCGATGTAAAATAGAGAGAGGAAACCTGCACAGTAGTACCAAGTTCTTCCAAGTATGAAAGGATATTTTTCTTTCTCTAGTATGACTGAGTCATCTTCTTCATTTCGTATTTCGTATCAACTCGCATCATGAACCTTTTTATTAATCTTGGGTTCATATTCTATCCTCATGTCAACCTTATCAGCTATAAATTCGATTCTGAAATAATAAAAAAAAGTTCTTCCTCTTTAAGCAATCGTGTAACCCAATTTCACGATCCTTATTCTCTTCGCTTATTAAAGCAACTTCACATGCATTATTTCAGACTACCCTACCTTTTACAGAACATTGAGCAACACTCCATTTCTTCAATTTTGAAATCGATGATTCAAATTAATCCTTAATCATAAGGTAATAAAGGATCATATTGGGCAACATCTCAGTTAACCGACAACTTAATAACTTCTTACACAACGTATTGATTGTGAGCATAATTAATTATGTCCGCCGATATGGCGTGATGACATTCGTGTAATTATTTGATTTGTGGCGCATTTTAACTGTGCTGAAATGATTTCGAGTTAAATTTATGTCCATTGAGTTTTTACTTGCATCAGTATTGATTAATTGATAAGTACACCTTTTATAGGTAATTGAGTTATAGGGTATATCTTCTATGGAATTTTAGGACCATCTTATAATAATTGGTCTACAATTGCGCGTTTTGTAATATATAGTTCCTATCCATAAATTTTGTATGAAGACTAGCTATAGGTACCTTCTATCAAGTTTTCTACTCGTCACGTAAGCCATATTAAACAGGTTGTAAATGGCTTAAATCTTATACTCTCTTGAGATAAACCTGGTTTAATAAATCAGTTGCAACACCCTGTTATCAGCGTTACTTGGCGACATATAGTTTCCATTTTATCTCTATTTTCCACTTTCATAACATCAGCCTGTTAGCTGGTTTAATTTGAGTAAAACATTTACACCGCTGGGAATAAGAACATAAACCTTATGTATATAATCATTTTTTTTCTCAGTCTTCTTTTACTTTATCGTAAATAGTATAGTTGCATTTGCTTCTATCTTTCTGTTTATCCAACGGAATGACTAAATAAATTGCGCAACTTTTTTTAATTAATTACAATTTTTACGTTGTTTTAAGATGCGTCTTACAAAATGTATGTGTTACGAAACATATCTTAACTAAAGTGCCATAAAACTTACTTCCATGGCTTACATAACCTAATTGCACTAAGCAAGTCAGGTAGCTAGTACTTTAAAACGTTACAATCACCAACGTTCTCAGAAGCATCCCAACAAAGAGCTGCCTAATGCCCATGTGGTCTCTTTGTCAACGCCTTATTAGCATCCTCTCGTCCGTCTGCTTGTCACACGCATTCGTTTTTGAATGTCATCATTATATGGGCCATTGTTTTGAGTCCACCCACATGTGTCAAATACAAGAATTATGAATCTGTCGTGTGCTTTAAGTTGAACGATTGGTTGCGTAACAGGAGGCTATTCGTGGATTATAATGTCGATGTGTTATGCATTGCTTTGTTTTGATACTGGCTTGGATTCGTGATTATGTAATTGGTAGCACAACAAGTTAATTTTATACTTGAGCTGTCTTATTAGTTAATTGAATGATACATCCATATGTTTGTAACAATCAAGTTTATATCTATCAAACAGAAGAGTTTACTGCGAAAAGTTTACGACTAAATGATAGTATTTTGTATTCATCATTTGTGTTTTTAATCTCTGGAAGGATACCCTATAATAAAAGGCAACTTTTACAGAATAATAGACCTATGTTTTAACTTTCTTAGACATAAATCTAGGACTAAACAATATACATATTTATAGCACGATTGTTCCGTTCTTTTGTAAATCTTAATAGTTCTTACTCTATGCAAGCGATATCGAGTCAACCACGAATCATACTTATTACTTACATACGTAAATATTGTTATCTGCCTGTAGTACCTACTGTTCGTAACGTTATCATTATTCATTGTCAATGCTTTATTGTCATTGTCGTTACTTTATTATTTATTCTCATATCTATTGTGTTATCGGCTTATAGTTATAACACGTATAATTTAGGTTTTATTTTAATAAAGGAAATGGATTTTAAGTTGTTAAGATGTGCATTTCTGTAATATATTTGTTCCGTTTATTTTTTTTGGGCTATTTTATTTTTTTACTATGTATATCAACTAATATTATAAATAATAATAGTTCATTAGTTCCATAAATAAATTCTAAACTATAAGTTAATAATTGTGTTGATGAATCTATGCTCTATGGAAATAATGCTAAATTACTGTAATTATAGCTAATTAATTATTACAGTAAAGGACACAATGCATCTATTTACGTAAAATTGCAACAACTAGTTACTCTTAGCATTTCTATACTGCTTCTTTACATAACTTATTTTTCACACACCCTATATAAAATCGTGTAAATTGAACGTGTCGCAAACACCTTGAGAAATATCTCCACCATGGATTGATAGCGTTTCTTGCTTCATATTTACATGCTTATATTTACATTTACTGTGGATGAGGAAACCTTATCAGAGCCAGGTAGTTGGCAAACATCCGTGCCCTAGCAGGCTGGAGAAAATTAGAGCAAGATACAGCCGAAATAAGAATAAGTACAGAGTACTAGCGTAACATATCGTGTGATTTGTATGATACTCTAGCTATAGGTACCTTGCTGTAGGTCTTGCAGTAGGCAGCTGCCTGTTTGTGTCCAGGGATAGGAAGAGAAACTAAAAAATCTGGCTTACGGGCGGCCGCGGCGGCTAGGCTAGCTTACGTCGATTTTGTGGAAACCAATAATAAAGACTACTGTTTAAGACCTAATAACCTATTTGTTGTTACATTGTGCGATACTTAATAAAAAAAAAACTCTATTGAAACATATAACGTAAGTAAATTATTTTGATAGAGCACGTATTATAATACGTAACTTAATGTTATGGAACGTGAATTTAGCATAGTTTCATACATTTCATTGTTATTAATATTTTATTTACGTCTATTATGCACCACTATTAAATATTGAATATTGGAAATAATTCTGTATTTTTATACTTTTCAAAGATCTAGAGCGAAGCACATCGCAATTAAACATTTTGATATCCCAAACAAAGAAAGCGTCTAATCAAAATAGATTGATTATTTTTGTATAATAGACGTGTAACAACAAATTAAATTTTAATTAAATGGCTGTTACGATGTAGGTCGTGCCCTCCATTCTTGTATGGTTGGATGTTATAAAGAATTCGTTACGTGAAATTACATTCGATACGATCTATTGTATCGATTTATTCTATTGGTTTTGATTAATTTTTATTGAACGTCTATGTAAGGGCATTTAAATTTTATAACGTAACTATTTTTTAATCTGTGGCAACACTTTCTATCGTTACAATAATTGTTTATACGTTTTAAACGACCAACTAACTGAGTTTTTACTTTTTAACTAGAAAACTTTAGATATATAATGTTTATGAAATAATTTTAACAATGAACTCATAGAACTTTTAAATTATTAACAAACTACACATCAATAGTCATTTTAAACATGTCCCATTAGAATAAGTTGAATTTACTGCATTCTAACTTCACACACTATTTAACTCTACTTGGATGTAATTTATCTGACTTTGACTATTTACTTTTTGTTACATACTTTCCTTGTTTATAGAAAAAGAACTCTAATGTCAAGGGCTTAGGTATATTATGGTGTGAATGATAGGGCGCCTATTGTGTTCAATTTCAACCACAGAATGGTAACAATTGCTTGATTACAACAATTAATGACAATTGAGTGGAATTTGTTAGACTTCCTACAATAGGCGTTTAACTGATGCTTTGTTGTAAAAAATAGTTTGATAGTGATAGTCATAGTTTAGTGCTCATCTATTTAAGTGCTTTTTTTACAATATTAATAGGGTCTTGAAAACTTTTTGCGAAAAAAAATGTGTAAGTATGTGTTAGTAAAAAGTTCAGTTTGGAGTCAAACATTTCATTAAAGTAGGTACCTATGTACTTACTTACATGAATACTTAAATAATTATTTCTTAATTTTGTAAAATAAATATGGCACGATAATAATATCACGAGTAAGTGTCCATATAGGTACGGCATAAATAGTAGAATTTATACTGACTTTTACCCTCCTTTTCTGCCCCCATTGTATTTACTGTTTTGCATACATACCGAAACAGTTTGTTTTATAGTTCGCGTGGAATCATTAAATCGATGACTCAGTATTTACCTCTTGCTATATGAACACGTAACCAGGTCTCGATTTGAATGAAGATTGCAGATAAGCATTCCGGTACGAGGAAATACGCGGGAATATTGTTAAATGCATATGTGCAGTTCAAAGAAAACGGGCGAAAGAGTCCGTAACGATGAAGATTATTCTCGATTGTATTAATAATTATTTTTGTAGGTATTATAAGATGAATTGGGGAAGTAGGCCGTGTAGTTAGTTTAAGATAGGTTGTGTTTGATCTCAATGCACTCATGAAATAAAGAAAATTTTGTGCTTCGTTTCTGGAACAAAATTATTCGGATACATGATTGTCATAATTATTGTAAAAAACTCTAATATGAATTCATTATAAAAAAAAAGTAATTGGTTAAGGTTGGTAAGACATACGATAGCGCAGGTGAACTCAAGATAAATTCTTCATAAATAAAAACTCAGAATCCTTACCAATTTACCTGCACCTGCGAATCCTTACTAATAATTATGCAAATTTTTAAAGGAAGTTTTTCATACTAATAAACCTTGATACCTACGTGTTATTGTAGCAGGAAGCAGAACCGCGCTCATTAACGAGTTCACTATCACGTGGTGTGGCTAATTACGGCGGAATTCAACTTGCCAAGAATTATACACTAGACTATTTGTGAATTTGTACTGAAGAGTTTTCAGTTCGTTCACGATATATTTTTTAGTAGTTAAAATAGTTTTAGGTAAGGTTGATTGTACTACGTAAACTATGACATGGTAAGGTATTTATTGTAAACTAGATTTTCGCCAGCGGGTTCGCCCGCGTTTTCAAAGGAAAACCCGCATAGTTCCCGTTCCCGTGGTATTTCCGGGATAAAACCTATCCTATATGTTAATTCAAGTTACTCTCTATATGTGTGCTAAATTTCATTGTAATCTGTTCAGTAGTATTTTCGTGAAAGAGTAAAAAAACACACACACACATCCTCAGAAACTTTCGCATTTATAATATTAGTAGGATAGGATAGCAGGACTAAATAAATGGCATAAAAATTAATAAGACAACTGACAAGTATTGATTGCATACAAATCTATGTGAAATAGTGAAATATTTAAATGTAGTTAATAAAATAATGTAACAAATTACACTTTTAACATAAAAGTGTGTATTACAAAATATGTACATAATACATGAATATGTTAATTTAAATAATGAATGGGCAATTTATTTAATTATACGTTTCGGTGTAAAAACATTAAAAAGTTACGTTTATGGGCTGATATTAGATATGTTAATGTTTTCATCATTAAATTTATTACATACATTAAGCTTTATTAAGATTACAGGTTTTCTTAATTTGTTTAGGTTGTAATTTGTATCTGTTCGAGTACGTAGAGTACGTTGGTGGTTTTTAATAGGTATATCTCACTCAATATCGTGGACAAAAAAATAATTAAATTAGATTTAAATTATGCTTTAGTACCTGTATATCATAATAACAAATAACAATGTGTCTGCAAAATCTTCTAAGACTTAGTAATAAACTAAAATTACAAAAAATTTCAGGTTTTTTAATACAAAAATTATTTCGGCATGGCCTTACCTTGCAAGAATAAATCCGTATCTTTTCTTAAATATTTTGATTAAAAAAATAGGTAATTTAAGAATAAGTTTTGATCATTATGTTGCCTTATCGCTATAAAACTTTTTTCAAGTTTTTACACAACTTTAGTTCAAATGCAACTAATTATAATGGTCGAGTTTAGGCCTATAGGCATGCAAATAACTAATTAAAGGAATGACATCACACGGCGTCAATTGAAGCTGACCCTGTGGTCAGTTAGCATTATCAGTAACAAGAGATTCGTTTTATGATTGCGTTCAACGTATTATAATTGTGCTCCAATTAACTAAATAGTATTGGAATGTTTGGTTTTATTGCTACATTCCATTTAGCAATAATTTAATAGATCTCTATAACAAATAAGGACTATATTTAATATTAACAAAGCTCATGATTATTCATGGCTTACCACAACGGTTTATATTTTACCCCCTACGGAGAGAACATAAATAGCATAATGTCAATAGACTAGCCATTTCATATTTTTCAAAACCTCTAAGTATTTTTATTCCTTTAAAATTACGAAAAGTAACAGCTGACAGCATAATATGATGCTTATCTAAAGATGAATAAGATTATATCGGACGAATTCATCATATTGCATATTGCAGGGAAGGAATAGGGCGTCTATAAAATGCTAATTATAAGGAACAGAGAGCCATCTTGCGTTAAAAAAACAACCGAATGGCGCCCGTCTCGGCGCCTGCGCATGTTGTTTTGTTTTACATTGCGCACGGTGAATTGGGACACCGAGCGCGAGCGTGTGAATGTTAATTTATGTACGCGACTGTACTTCCCTGCGTAGTATTACACGAATAGTCCTTCGAGTTTTAATGGTTTTCTGCGCGCATGTACCGGCCATAAAAAAGTTACTGAAGCGTGTACAAATTTGGTATAAGACTGAATATAGAAATGAAAATGTAAGAGAAATATTTCAAAACAAAAATAGGAAATGGACACCAGTAGTTGAAGATTAGTCTGAAGTACAATAAATTAACACAATTTGTAAATAAATCAAAATAAAGAAAAAGACGCGATTGTGATTTAATTAAATTCAAATTAATTACTACCACTCATACAAACACTACAATTACAATAAAACAGTTTACGAAATGTTATTTTCTCATTAAAGAAACCGCCTAACGTGTATTTAATTGAATGATTAGTCCATTGATTGATAGATTGTGTTGCGAAATCTCGCTGTGCTCTGTCAAAACCAATTAGCTGCCTACTTAAAAACAACCAAGTCATTATTATTAATTGTAAGGAAAGTATCATTTGTGAGATCGTAAATATTGGAAGTAAGTACTTGGACTTTTATTGCCTTGTTTAATTACTTGTTAGGTTCTTATCGTTCTTTCTAGGAAGATGTATTGTGTTGTGTTTTCTGGGATACTCTTTGTGGTAACTAAAAGTGAGGGTCTTTTAGCTCAATGTTGCTTTTAGTTATTTTTTAACAAATGATGCACATCATCAACTTTATCATAAGCTTTTATTTAGGACTAGCTTCCGCCCGCGACTCCGTCCGCGCGGATGTCGGTCTTCGCGTGGATGGTCTCCATTTTGATTAACTCTAACAATGACATCTTATAAATATCTATTGGACCCAAATACGGCTAGGCTAGGCCTAAAATAATACGCAACGTGTGTTCGCGGTTCTACAGAACAACGTCTATGGATAAAACTGAAAAATTAAGATTAAGTAATTTTTTTTCTACGTTTTTTTCCAGGATAAAAAGTATCCTATTTTACGCCCAGGATAATAAGGTATAATTTTTTCAATATTTTCAATGTACAGAATTGACCCTTCTACAGATTTATTATATTATGTATAGATAATTTATCTTCTTATGAATTCAGATTTGAAAAGGGAAATCAGACAGTAGAAGCATATTTTTATTTACACTAGAAAGCATGTGAATTGATGCGTCTTCTCTTTGTTAATGACACCAATAAAATTAATCTGCTAGTGTCCTATCTAGGAATTAACAAAAAACTTTACGGAAGAAACATATTGAAATTGATAGTCAAAAGACAGGATTCTGCATCTGGGTAGTTCTATAATAAGAGGTTTTACATCTATTGAGGAGACGGCTAAGGAGAAAAGTTGGAGTTTTTCCATCAAACATATATATCATGACTTTTGGCCCGTTTATGTATCTATTCACGTAAGGGCAAGTTACTTTATAGATATTTTGTCACTTTTTTGATGGCCAGGGTAAATACATCAGGCAGGGTAGAGACATGAAGATCAGGGTAGATACGTATTTGACCAGGGGAGAGAATTAGAAGCAATAAAACAAAGAATACAATATAAATAATCGACTTTTATTAAAGATTGTACTTGAAACTTATAATCAGGCAACATTTTTTATCACATGTATTTATTTATTATATTAAATCCTTTCCTTGCCTTTTTTTCAAATCTAAAACGAAAATAAATGAATATGTTTTAATTATAAAATATGTACAAATATAATATAACAAATTAAAGGCATCCTCTTGCCTATATGAACAAAAAATAAAATTGTTAAGCTTTCTCAAACACATTGACAGACTTTTTGAAGGAGTAGAACATCCTCTGCCCTTTCAAAACAATATTTGGCGTAGGTAGTGTCTCAACAACCTGACTTTCTGAGATGAATGATACATCTTTTTCATCAACTTTGAATAATTTTCCAGTGTTATCTGCAATTTTACAAATAACGACCTGTATCTCGTCATCTTCTTCCAAACCTAATTTAATAATTTGACTAGAATAAAGTCACCGTTCTTTAGTATTTTTTTGGATGTCGACGGCTGTTGAGTATCTATTATTTGGTTTTTGCGGTTTTTGCCATTTTTTGGAGTAAGTAATTGTTTTTTGAATGTCAAATGGAGTCTCATTTTCGGACTCTGTGTCCGGTCCGTAAATATCCTCGACTTGGAGACGATATTCTTTATTAACAGAGTATGTCATAACACCAAGCTTAAAATGATTGCAATGTTCATCTTCATTTCTAGATCATTTTTAATCTTTTGATATCGTATTTTCTCTGCTTCACGTTTCTTCTGTAATTTTTCTTCACGTGTTAACTTTTTCGATGGTGCCATAATCTAAAACAATAATAATAATAATGAAAAGCTAGCACTCAAATATAAACTCATTCAAAACACAGACACACCATACTACAAGTATTAGAAAATAACACACACAAAATGTACTACGATCGAGTAATTTTAACAGATAAAACGATACACTACAACAGACCCAATATTACAATTCATGATAAAAACAAAAAACCAGCATACATTATTGATATTGCAGTCCCTAATTCACATTACCTACTTAAAACCATCACTGAAAAAATAAATAAATACACAGAGTTACAGGAAGAAATAAACAGAATATGGAATGTTAGTAAAGTACGCATAGTACCGATAGTTATTTCCACTACAGGAATAGTCCCTAAATACTAACACCACAGTTTGAAGTTAATAGAATTACCACATAACACATATATTAATCTACAAAAAGCAGCCATTTTAAACACTTGCAGGATTGTGCGAAAGTTTATGCAGAGTGACGAAACACCTCACAACACACCTACTTAAATAAGTCTCAAATGGCAGTTACTTGACTAAAAAGCCCGTATCTGTCATTTCACTCTAACGGTTTTAAACCGAGAATAAACGAAGATTCCCAAATAATGATAACAGTTGCAGTATAAATACGATGCATATTATCTCCCCTGGTCAGTAAGTCTCTTCCCTGGCAATAATCTCACCAGGGGAAATACGCCAGGGGAAAGACGTTTTCATGACATAATGAATTATTTTGATTCACACAACAAATGTTTTAGTTAATAATAAAGCAAGCTTTGACTATTACAGTATTACTAAGTTCGGACAGGAAATGCAAATAAATTAAGTGATTATTATAACTTTTATTACTTACCAGTGGAGAGACACAATGACCTTGCGAAACCGTTACACCGCACGAACGCGTCGGAACAACTGTCAAATGGCGTCGATCTAACCGTTTCTGTGCTTAGTATTGCTAACTTCACGTCGTTACATGTCGCTCAGCGCGTTAGGGAATATGGCCGTCTGATATTTTATATTACAGCGGCGGTGCGAATATTGCCAGGGTAGATACACAAAAAGAGCGGGACAAAAATAAAGTTTAAAAATTATTGAAAATAAACAAATATTGTTGAATTTTTCTTTAATAACATTTAAGTGTATTTACTTAAATTTGAGGTAAACATAGTTTGCTTTATCAAATAATATAAAGAGTGAATGTATTGTATGTTAGTTAAGCTGAAACCGATAAGGGGACAGGCCAGGGTAGGGACTTTTTTACATTTTATAACGAATTTTACAAAAATATGCTTTAATTGGATATTTAATTGTAATGTTATTTAATAAAGGGCATTGAAGTGGTGTGATTCATTGCACAAAAAAGCAATGCATAGATCAAAAAAACACTTTTACATAGATTTCCGTAGTAGTCACCTCTTATCATAGAATTACCCATCTATCAAAACAGCACGTGTGCATCGCTTTTAAAATTCTTCTTGCCACAAAAAAAATACAACTGCTTCGAGTACTATTCAAACATTTCTATAACGTTTTTGCTTTGTAATTAAAAAAAAGATCTTTGTAATCGAAATTTCTGTGCTTTATTTGTGTAATTTTAGTGTATATGTACTTTTGATAGTTCTTTCTGTGGTTCAAAATCGAATTTTCTCTTCGTACCAATTTTTTCGTGCAGTCAAGAACTGAAGACTAGCCTAGCCAATAAATACTAACAAGTATATCACCAATTCCATTGATAGCATAAATATAAATTCGCACATTTATTGGTTAGACAACAATTAAAATTATACATCACATTTATGCAATAATTGTAACATGATATAACTCAGATCCTATCGGAAGTAAACCTTGGACCACCATGTTACACATTAAGTTTTTCTCAAATTGTTTTTGTAGAACAGGTGCTGCCTTAAGTGGCACTTAACGATGGTACAGTTAAAGCAAATATAACAGTGATCTATGATGACCATAGTATATTGGAATATCAATCACTGGACACATTGTGAATTAGAATAAGTAGCTTACGAGTAACGTGTAACGATAAATACATTTCGCTGTTACAGTGTGATATAATTTTGGTCTCGATGATAAAGTATTGTATTAACATAATTATAATTTTATTAAAGGAGGTTTTTTAATAATATTATAATTATGTGTTTAAATGGTATTATAATTAATATCGCAGAAGTTTTGCCTTCTTGATTCCTAACTAGGACTTTCAAGTTTGTTTCGTGAAAACTGTGGTTATGTTTTCTATCGTAGTCAATAAAGTTGTGATGATTTTATTAAGAACAAAAATAACACCTTTATCTGCAAGTCTTTATACGTTGTTTTTTTTTTTCTATAGTAACACTATGATTAACTGAAAATATAATTATGAATACATACAAACATTTTTCTAACTAACATTTTAGCCAAATTTATCTACATGTGATAGCTGACGATAATATATAAAATAAACAATTTGAAAGGTCAAGCACACGTGTCCCGTATAACGAGTCGTATGTTTTTGTTTGTTTATGTCACGTCACGCACGATTCACGAAACGCATATGCTGTGTTTTTATAGCCACTATATTGTTCTACGAAGACTCGGATATTGTGAATAAAAATTTTAATGTGAGATTCATGTATACTAAAAATAAGTGCATAATATAAGTGTTGAGAAAAAAATATAAAGTTAAGCTTGCATCTATTATATAAATGTTTACTTGAATAAGTTTGAATCGGAAAATCTGTAAATTCAGCTAAGTAGCTATGTAAAGATTAACGGATGTACTTACATTTCAAGTCTGTATTTTTTGTTTTAAAATAGTCGTTTTCAACAAAAAGCTTTATTGTGCTTGTACGCATTTACAAGAATACTTTTCTAAAACCCAAACAACGCTCATATAACACGTTTCATTTGCTATATTTAACTAGAAATATTTCTGGTACATAACTGTCTTTCTAAAATTTATTTCCCTTGCTCAATTATCGATAACCATTATACCTTGAGCTCGATGAAGTATCAAAATATATGTTGGGAGAGGTCTATTTAATTTGGATCTTTATTAAGACAGTAGGTAATTTGTCACTCCGTCAACAAGATTAACTTTTACCTTAGACGTTGGCTTTCCTAACGGTGTTAGCGGTTGTCAATCTTAATTGTATTTTTAATCATTTACTTTTCTTTTAGATTTATTTTCGTGAAAGGTATAGGTATGGAAATTAAGTAAATTTTAATGGATTTTCTAAATGTAAATACGTGAATCAAAGAGTGGTAACTAAAGCATCTTTATAAAGCATAAAGCTAAAGCATGTTTGAACCAACTTTCAACCTAATCTTTACCTTACTTGTTCCGTGTCTGAGCAACAAACAAACATACATAAAAACTTTCCCTTTATTGGGTACTACTATAGCGCAATGAAAGTATATTTTGTTCAGTAAATAATAACACAAGGAGCCATAGATGTGTGATAATTCAACGATAAAATTACGTATTAACTAGATTGGCAAAGTGTCTAGATTATTGAAGCCCTTTCAACGGAAGTACTGTCCTGGTTTCAATATTTATATAGGACATGATAAAAACTTTTGGGCGTGTTGAGATTTTTTATTTTACCTACCACAGCTGTTTCGAATTCGAAGTTTTTTGCTAAAGTTTTAAGAATATGAGTACCTACCATAATGTTTTATTACACCATGACACGTATAAAATACTACAAAACCTTGGCTTTATTAGCGTTGTACTTAGTAACTTAGATAATAACTCGGTATATCAAAATCCAATCAAAATTTATTTTGGAAATGGGCAACAGACATTCATCATCATCATTCAAAGTAGACTGCTTCTTATTTTTACTCACGAAATCAACATAAAAATCTATTGTTCCGAATATCATCGAAATTTATCTTCGCATTTGATCTAATAAAACTCGATGTGGGATCCGTGGTTGACACAAAAACTACAAATTAAATGAAATGACCTTTTCTGGCGTTCCAACTACTAACAATGGATCCATTTTGGGTTTTATTATCAACAAATCGTTACAATGAAAAGTTACTGCCAGATGTTTCTTTTACCATAAATTATAGGGCATTGCGTCGCTTTTGTTAAATTGTGACGTTTTAAGGTTAAATAACCACAGATACGCAATAATACGACGGTTATTTATAAGTCTTTCTGGTAGCAATAGTACAGTCGTAGTACAGTCACATTTTAACGAAGCAATTATCTTGTCACAACCATTATCCAATATGGTTCTAATTATTTTGTATGCGATAGTATCGTTTTCGTAAAGCGCGGTAAACCGAAAATAAACTGTCAAGTTTTGGCGGGGCGACCACAGATTATAGAGAAGATAGTGTTGACAAACCCGACCTTGAACGTGACAGGCCAGGATTTGGAATTTAAAAATAAATTCGATTACAGTCGAACAGTTCCCGCGGCGCATCACTAACGGCCAGTTTAAATTTAGAACGAGTTCTATTCTCGAGCGCTGAACTCGCGGTCGATAGCTTCTTATTGTTTTTGCTTTAGTACGCAAGGACTCAATGTGTGGGTGTGTTATTGGAGACATTTTTAAACCTGTTCTTGGCGATTTAATAAATCGTAAGAAGAAAAGGTTCCGTATATTATGACAGGAAGTGGAATTTTGAAAAAGTTTTATTTTAGAGACGTTACAAAACGCGAAGGTTTCGATACAACTTTTATGTCTGAAAACTTAAGCGAAAATTTCATAACGTCTAAAGCAACCATACAAAATTGAAACGAAACTCGCAAACAACCACTATCATTTTGAGTTTTTTTTTCCTTATTTTATGTTATTATAATTTTGTTTTGTTTTATTTTTAGATAAGAATTTGTAAAGAAACAGTGAAAATGAGTGCTAACGAAATTTGAAGGTGTTCACGTGATTATCAAGTGATTTATAGTGACATATAGTGGAGTGTTGCAAACCGGCTTAATCATTCCCGACTACGAGACAAAGGAGGGGCAAATGGGTAATTTAATTATTATTTTTATAAATTAATCATAAAAAAATATATTTGAAAGTATAGTCGAGATTTTCGCACCACTCGCAAACATATTATCATCTATACTAATATTATAAAGCTGAAGAGTTTGTTTGTTTGAACGCGCTAATCTCAGGAACTACTGGTCCGATTTGAAAAATTCTTTCAGTGTTAGATAGCCCATTTATCGAGGAAGGCTATAGGTTATATATCATCACGCTAAGACCAACAGGAGCGGAGCAATGCGGGTGAAACCGCGCGGCACAGCTAGTTATCAATAAACTAATTCTAATCCACGATTGGTTCAACACATATTATTTCTATAAAAATTAAAGCAAATGTTTAAAATTAAAAGTAACGTAACAGTGGTAATAATTATTGTGTACAAAAATGAAATGAAAATAATAAAACATTAATTTATCGTTTTATTACCTTTTAACATAATAAAATAACAAATTTAAAATAAAAATAACAGTTAAAATTAAATGCGATTTCATAGCGCTTAAGGTTATATTATACAGCATCAATTTCAGTCGTTTCAAGTTATTTAAGTGCAAGTTAATACTTTAACTTGAGCAATAAAATTAAAACTCGAACAAGAATAAGTTATGGAAGTTAATTGTGTTGAGTTACAATTTTTTTTATTGTGGTTTTATGAAATATATATTTGGACCCCTATTGCACTGGATTTAAGGATTAAATTAGTTTAATTTTGATTTCCGTTAACTGTATGGAGTTTTTATGATTGGTACTTTTTTGTCACTTAACGCGTTGTGACTTGTGACTGATTCAGGATTTTGATAAGCAAAAAATAAAATTAATAAATTATGTATGATGTCACAGATTAATAATACCTAATTATTAAACATATTTATTACAAACTTCATCAGTCCTTTATTATCAAACTAGCTGTGCCCTAACGAAACATCCAGTTTTTAGGTACCGTACCTCTCTAGTAAATATAGAGTAACGTTTAAAAATCTTTCAGTTAAATAATAAACCTGTTAAAAGATCTACAAGCAAAAAAGCACTATAATATTACATAATATAACTAATACTTATATTTAAAAAATATAATTTATTACTTTATCCACCTCGCTACCATACATAAAAAACATACACAAAGATACAATCAAAAATAAACAACTCTTACCTCGCCTTAAGTTTGTAAAAAAATTATCACTGTCTGTATGTCTGTCTGTCATGTGAGAACAATGTCAGAGGTTGACGAAAGAAACGGGGCTATATCCATTTTCGGATGTTTTTATAGCGCTGTATTTTTATTATAGAGTTTCAGGTTTTATGATTAAATTAAATAAAACTGTATGCGTAAATTTTAATTTATATAAGTAAGTCAGTGCTTATTGTTTTAATTCTTGCATATTTCAATCATTTTAACATGCAAATAAAACAATTAATCCAAATTCGTAAAGCATATTGTGCATTTTATTCCCGTGATAATAAAGTGTAAAATATTATGAAAATTTAAAGTTCAACTTTGTTGAATAGATACGATTTATGTTTTGGTTTTAATAATTTAAGCCGATGTTATTCAAAAAGTGATTACTTTTAGTTCATGGTAGGTCATACTGTTTTCTTGAATAACTTGAGACGTATGACGAAAAAGCATAATTATAAAGACCTTTCTCAAACAGGAAATTGGACATGTAATTTTATGTAATTGTAATTAGGTCGTTCACCCCATTGATAAGCTAGACATAACTATTCGAACTATCTGTATTGATAGTCAAGGTCCGTAGTTATCTAATCGGGTATGTGAAGTGATTTAAGTTATGCCTACTTGATAACTTTCAAGTATAACTTTAACTTTGATTTTAATCTGAAATATTTATTTATTTAACCATTTATTGTACCACACCATTTAACATTACAATGTACAGTATATATATACTATATGTTTGTATGGATGCGAGGTAAAGTACAAAAGGTGACCTTATCGCTTAAAAGCGATTTCTTCCAGGCCAGGCAAATATTTTAATTGACTGCACTTTATGTGAAGCGAATGTTTGAATGAAATTTGTTTTTCTGTAGAATTTGACAATATCCAGTATAAACTAAAAATATTTTAATATTGCATACAGAAATCTTCACAGCTATAAGAATTTACTAGAACGCGATAACCATTAATTATTGTCCAATAAATGTAATTAATCAAGTCATTATAATTACTTATACCTACTTGTAATAATATGCAAAGGGCATTGCATCTTTATTACGATGGATAATTAATAACAAGTGACATCTTGCACAAGAAAATATTAATGTTGTGTGACCCCTCGATCTCTTACGTTGCCTAGTAACTTGTAATAATACGAAGATGGTACTAATATGATATTTTACGTAAAGTTTATGGTTGACTCTATTTTTAACTGACGTCCCTTAAAACTGTAGAATGTTCTTCGTAGAATATCGTCAATGTTTATCTTATGCTTATGCATTGATAAATTTTACTTTACCTAGATATTGCATACGATATTTTTTAATATTATTGAATATTGACCTTCATTATCCACCAATATCCTTTTAATCGTTTTGAAATCAATGCCATATAAAAACACATTTCCGACATTTAAAATCCGTTCCTTCATGCCTCTCAAGTAAACGGAAGGAACGGGGAAGAACATTAGCCAACAAAAAGCAATAAATTCATTGTTTGGTTGTCTGTGCCACAGTAAAAAGAATACGAACAGTAAGGCAACTGCCTCTTCGACAAATTCTTACCTACACAGGTCGCACCATTGAAGCAATAGGGTTGTTACTGTATAAATCTTTACCTTTACCGCGATACGCTATAGGTTGTACGACTGGTGTGCTTTTTGAAGATGATACTCGCTACTTACAACACTGCAACTACCTTTTACCAATCTACTCGATACGCATGTTTGTATGATTGAGCCGTTTTGAACGTTTTGTTTGTAGCTTCTATACGGTTATTCTATTTACTGTGGCTGTGGTACATACACCTATTGTAGTCTATGGTCGATGTGTGTCAGTGCAGCGGATGTGCAGATACCCTCCTTCCGGTTTTTACATTCGAATTTCGAATCGATTTGAATGGTACCTTTGTATGGATATTTGTTTATGGTTCATAAAATGGAATCGGTAATGGTGAATGAAGTGCCTATTCTATTTATGAAATTTATTATGATTGTTTATTTTTATTATACGATATTGATTGTAATTAATGACTACAACGTGATGTGCATTATAATACATAATATTATGTGTTGATGTGAAGGACAAAATTACTTTTAAAATAATGTGATCAAATCTCCTGAAAAAAATATAAGTATAGGTAGTTTCCATTTACGGAATCTGGTTAAATCTCTTTAAATATTTCTTTTCTCATACCTTTTCTCTCAGTAAAAAAGCAGACTTCATAAAAATGAAAGTTACGTTCATCTTAATTACTCTAAGACCTCGTGAAAAAAAACACTATTTACTTCGCCCTATAAGCTATGATATGCGATTTTGAACTCTATTCACATAGCAATTATAACACGAAGTACTCGTAAATAATTTAGTAGATTTCTCTCAATTATAGGCTCGATGGGTAATTTAAGGTGTTACACGTGACACCGAAAGTGATACGAAAATATGTATGAATTTGAACGCTTTTAGAGAATAAATATACATTGGATCATTTTACTGAGTCTTGCTCAAATACTTCTAAGAATTTGAGTAAATAACGTAATATTATAGGTATTTTTTGGTATGGTAAGGAAATAATGAAGTAAGATTATTTTTATTTGAGACAGACTTGAGGGTTTATATAGATTTCACTAATCTTAACGTTTAGACCTAGGAATAACCTATTATATTTTGTACTTTTGTAAATTTTTACTATCTATATATGTACGATGAATCCCTATTACTGTATTAAAAAAATACTTTCGCTAACAACTTAATAAGAAGTGAAATCGTGATACATTTGGTTAATATAGAATAAATTGCTATGCTATTACATGTAATATTACTAAATCACATTACACGTGTTATTATAGTTCATTTTTAAGGCGATTAGTATAGGCCTTTGAAGTAATAAATGTACTTATGTAGTCACGTATTTCGGTACAACGGTTACTAGGTGCGGTCACGTTAGCGTGGTCTAACTAATTAGTGTGATGGTCAATGATGTCAGCACTTTGAATGTACGCACTGGGTCCTAATTGTTCGAAATGTAATGAGCAATATTTAGCTGGAAAGACAATATTTAAATGTAAGATGTGTAAGAGGTAGAGCTTTCTAGGGACTGTTTTAGTAAAATACATCGTTTAATATTATAGATGAGATCAATTATTATTATAAATGCCAAAAAAAATAATCTAGATAGGTTGCCTTTAGGACAATATAGGCCTATGAAGGTCTCTGCTATAATCTAAATTAGTGTATGAAGGTCGCAAGGTACATGTCAAACTTTGAATGTAGGACATGCCAGTTTTATCACTTTTATCCACAGAAGTATATGAAATTATTATAGTGCCCGACTGTATAAAAATTATCATAGAAACTGATATAAAACTATTGCTTTCCTTTGTCAAGGTTTTTCTTGTCAAATAGCTCTGTATTCTTCTTACTAATGATTAGCTATTCAAGCCAGTAGTCTTCACAATAACAAGATAACTGTGCCCTTTAGACGGCATTCAGAGAAGTCACGACTCACGACTTCCTACTTTAGCAATAGATTTCTCACGGTTTAATTTGGGAGTTGCTGATAGCAATACAGATTAGTTACTGGCTTCCAATTTGTTTGGGAATTTTGTTCGTGTTTTGAATTTGAAATTACTATGAAATTATAAATGTTATTGAATAAATATATCTATAGCAGTGTGGCAACAGAATCACTATTTAAAATATGTATTTCTTTTAATATTTTGTTAAAGATTAAATACTTACTTTATGTTATACTTACGACTTATAATATGTATACTGATTCCTGAATGTAAGGCTACCTTTCTAAGTGTAAGATGTTCGGACCGTGATAAATTTCTGCTTCTAAAATTAATTAGCGTAAAATTATTTTAAAATAATGTATGTAAAAGATGTAGATATACTTATAACCATGTCGTTTCTTAAAAACTTTGTTAGAGTGAAAGTAACCTCAAAATAACAACACAATAACACCAAGTTATTTATATGTTATTTAATAATAGATTATATCACTAAACAAGGCTTGCCATAATAGGAAAGTGGAGACGTTGCAAGGTTAGCAGGTGTAGTGGGCTGGTGCAACGACATTATTGCGTGGTTCCATTGTTGTACGACACGAATTTGTACACTTTTTTATTGTTGATAAAATGTAGCATGTAGTGATGCTGGTATACGTAACGATAGTTGTTATAAATAGTGGTATAATTAATTAGACTTCGCGTATATAATATCTTTCCATGATACTCTCCACCTAAAATATTAAAAGTACTGAGTATTTCGAAGTTAAGTGGTACATAGATAATTTTAGGGTCAAAAATAATTTTCGACGACTTATTGGACGCTATATTTTGACCTTTTCTGTGAATTTATCAAATTAATCATCGTTTATATTCATAATTAATCAAGGAATATTTGCCATTAGATAATGGTTTACCAAGTTTTACAGAAAAATGTTATTTCGTTTGATAAATATTAATAACGCTTTATCGTATCGTTCGATATTCTCGTTCTCGTATCGCAAATGCGAATGGAAACGCATTCCTATAAAGTCATCGAACCTCCTTTGTAAACCATTTATGGCAACCATAATTTAAGTGCAGGCCTCTATATTTATTGTATAAACAAACTTCGATTTGTATAATTCCATATAAAAGTAATTTGTTTACATAAATTTGCAGTAAGGTTTCTTTAAGGAAAAAGTTAAATAACTTCCTTTGGACATTGATAATATTATACGTGAATTTCATATTTCTAGCTTCACAGTTTAACTATATATATTTTTTTTGGAGATGGAGAAAAAAATATATATTATATATATCATACATATATGTATTTTTAAATTATATTCATTATGTATATATTTATAATATAAGTAGTTATTTGGTTTAAATCTATTATAATTCAATTTTCATTACTGCACCACCTATTGTTTTTCCCCTTTTTTAACTCAAAATCCTACCCATAGGTTGCCTGGTAGAAATCGCTCAGTAGCGATAAGGCCGCCTTTTTGGCTTTATATTATATTGTCTTTTTAAAGTGTATTTATTATTATTATTAAAAAAAGTTTCTTCAAATGACACGTCATGCATAACACATTTTGACAGACTTTAATTTCAAAAAAGGTTCGTATATTGTAACCTGTATTTTTATTAATATAATTACTATATAATTATTTATTAAACACTTGACCGTAATTTGAAGCTTACTTCATTGAGATGGCACCTAGCTTTTTCCGCCTATTTTGCCCTCTCTTTCCGTTGTATATATGCTATCTCTCTCGCACACCTCTCCACCAGGTGGCGGGGCGCACGATAATGTGCGGGCGCTGGATGTTTTTTCATTGGCGTCTAGCTTCCGCCGCGAGAAGGTTGTCTACAAGACTACAACCTTGGTGCTATTAAGTATTGCTTAAAGCAAGTGCTAAAAGTGTTAAAAAGTGTATCCCGTCGGATCGGTACAGTGAGTTATTTTTACATCTATTCTAATAATATTTTACTTAAAAATGAGTAAAAATCTTTAAAGTCAACGGTATAATCGTTGGACTTTATTTAAAATGCTGAGGTTTTTAATGAATCCTTCAGCAATAGTTTATTTTTCAATATGCTTAAATACTTAATAGCATTAATAAAGATATTTAAAATTAACGATACAACCGTTACATTTTACTTGAAATAGTAACTTTTCTTTTGAAATATTTCATTATGCAATATGTACTAATTAATATTTGAATTTTTAATACTGTGAGTAAAGCTATTTTAACGGTGTTACCGTTCGGCTTTACTCGAATCGTTAATATTACTTTTGTGATTATTTGATATTACTAGATATATCAAATACCCTCTCTTGTATATAGATATTTTTAATTATTTATTTCATTTTTAATAATGTGTTTTTATTACAAGGTTACAAGTGAATTTTTCTTGGAAAAATTACAATTAATACCTACTTAGTATGGATATGAGCCAACTCAAAGCTTTACAGGCATACGATCCATTGCTACGACTTTATTACATTGTCGTTATCGCTAGGAACGGTTCGGAATTCCTATAATAGTTTATTACTAAAAATTATCGAACGAGATGAGTCAGCTCCAAGAAGTCACGACATGTCAGAACATGTTGTGATATTATTTTATAAATCGTACGGGAGTTACCGCTCAACTGAATAATGATGGAATTCGCTCATGTATAGTAGATACGTACCATGAATGTACCACACATTCAAAACTATCCGTAGTCTATGCGTGTTCTTTTTATGAGTATTATTCTGATCCGTTTTTATGTGAAAATAGACATATTACACACGGCTAATTTGATTGAAAATTACGTTTCCTATGTTTCAAATGATGCAACTTTTTTGTTTAAACGAGTAAGGGCGTTTGTCCACTACAAGGAATTTTACGGTCCGGCATTCCGATTTTTTACGGTCCGGTATGGCACGCCATTATTCTATATACTAGCTTGTGCACTATACGTAATTTTACTGTCCGACATTTTACTTTTCCCTATTCCGGATGGTTTGTTGTGTCTACGAGTCGCTGTAGGTATAATTGTTTTCGAATGCCCACTTGCTTGGATTTTACTGTTTTTACTGCATATGCCAATTGAAAGCAAGCTCTTGTTTTACTTTCTTTTAGTTGGCAATGAGATTTGAGAAGTCGGTATTGTTATTTTATATGCATTGACCAAGCATTGACCTATAATTATTATCTAAGTAAGTGTTGGTAAGTTAAAGTTCAAGTGGGAATAGCTTTAGCTCCTCGTCACCGATTAAAATAAATAAATGAAACACGCATTTTAAATCTCTTACGGAACTTTACTTTTTATTATAACGAAATAATATAATATTTCACCTTCTATATTTTTTACTCGTTTCTTGTAAAATGCAAAAACAATCATTTATGATAGCATTATACCGCCAAACTTCCTTGAACTGTACCGCACTGATCCGAGTAAAGACGGACAGGTGCACAAGCAATTCATCGGTTTTTTCATGCCACACCGGACCGTAAAAAATCGGAATGCCGGACAGTAAAATTCCTTGTAGTGCACAAGCGCCCTTAGTACCAAAATTTTACAATTCAATTCTTTGGTTTACTGAACTTGTGCTGAAAGGGTTATCGTATAATAATTATCGAGATACCTTAATATAAATTAGATTTAGATACATTTATTTCAAAGGATTTACAATTCACTTCTAACGTTTTAGAATAATATTATAAACTTGTACACCTTGACAAAAAGTAAAAAATTGCGGGTGAGTGGAGATTATTTTGTGCAATTAAATATAACGTCCTACGACGGTATGGTTGCGTTCGTAAGGAATGTTAAAACGGATATAAAGCAACTAAATGTTACATCGATTGCATGAACAAAAATAAATATGAATCGAAGTTCATTTTAAAATTTAGTGAATTGATTTGAATTATGAATTTATTAAATAGTTAGTTCTTTTTTATATAAACATAATAATTAATTACCATTGTCAAATCAATTCTTATTAATTCATCCTGGACAGTTGTCGCTAACATTGGAAAATAAGTTAAAGGACCTTGTTAATTGCTATATTATTTAAATGATTATTTACTGCTAATTTTATATTAGCACTAAGGTGTATTCTTGCTCGAAGCAGAATACATAAATGTGGCCACTACTCCTCGCAGGGGTTAGCCAGATCAAATCCACCCTCGCAGGGTGTCTCTTAAGCATTTTTTGGCAGGCCCTACTTATTTCTAGTTACAAACATCCCTCGCGCAGCTGTCGCTCGCAGGGAAATGGTGCAAATATATATCGGCCCTCGCGGGGCTTTGATTACAACCGTCCCTCACGGAAAAGATTGTGCAAATATATATCAGCCCTCGCGGGGCTTTGATTACAACCGTGCCTCACGGAGAAATGGTGCAAATATATATCAGCCCTCGCGGGGCTTTGACTACAACAGTACCTCACGGAGACATGGTGCAAATATATATCAGCCCTCGCGGGGTTTTGATGGCGATTGGTGCAAATATACAAAGGATTGATCATTAAAATGATCATAGATATTTGCTTTCGTCAACGAGGACCCACGAAAGAAGTTTTGGATATGACCGTATCGGATCTTCACTCTTCTAAGGTAGGTAGAAAAAGGTTTTGAAATCTTCTTCACAGTGGGCAGTATAGTAATATGACCTAATAAATACAATAAAGGTTAGAGACGTCAAATAATGGGCGCATGAAATTGATACTTCGTATCCTAAAAGTTTACGCTTCAGGAATCAGGAAACCACCATTGGTTTACCAATTATGGAAATTGGAATTGAACAAATCGATTTTACCAATGTAAAGCCTATTCACAACAAAGGAAGGCGAGTCGGATCAAATATCATCTCGCAGATGATTTGTGGCGGTGGTTTCGAGGATTGTCACCAAGCCTTGTGTCAACGGTATGTTTGGTATCGTCATTCAATGGCACTAGCCGACCAATTTTCATATAAAAACATCGGAAGAGATTTTTTAATCGCAAAGCGATTGAATGTAACAAATGACGATTGATTCAAAATCAAATTTCAAATTTCAAACGATTGATTACGTATATTTGACCTCTCATAGGCCTATTTTAGTTGCCCGGTCTTGTAGGCAATTTATTTGACTCGTTTTTCAACCCATTTGACCTCATTATTGCACCCATGAGGTTTTTTCTTCAGGGCTCAAACAATAAATCGCTGAGGGATTAGGATAATCGTTTGTTAGACAAGTTTCTTGTCATCCCACCAGGATTATTATATTGTATAATAAAGTTATATACAACTATTTACGTAAAACGTTTAAGTACTCAACGAATACTGAGAATACTGACTGTTGAGTTACATAGGATAGAGGATAAATAACGGAAAGTCAATCTATCCAAACAAAAGCCTCTTATTATTAGATATTACTTGGAACCCCTACCCTAACGAGAAACCAAATGACTGTTCATTTCTTTGCTTTGAGGGGGGGGGGGGGGCAATAAATGAAATGCAGTAGGTACAGACTATACGGCTTTTAAAATATAAGTCTGGTAAGCGAACTAAACTTTGCTAGTTTAGTTCTTGCTATATCGCTGTCCGTGGCTGCCTCTCGTGTTTACGGATGAATAAAGTAATGTCCTGTCTTCGCATCCACAGCTAACTGTCCTATACTGTCATAATCTTAACACAGATTCATTGGACATAGCTCCCCACGAGCTCTGTTCTTCATTTTTGCACTCGCACAACTGTGGACAACACGAGAGCAATGCCTGCATTGGTAGCAGTTACAATCAAGGGCTAGCAAGGTAGGCTAGCCATATTACGGATGTTGGAACAACCGACTATATTTAGGGCAATTTTCTTTGTCCAGTGTAACGTTTAGACTGTCGTAGCATTCCTACGGAACAAAGATGGGATCAGATCTGCATCCTTAATGAAGTTAATCGAAAGGAGATACTTTCAGACGACGATAGTATTCAAAATCCACCATATTCCT
>CAJQZN010040734.1:3512-21063 GCA_907164685.1 Colias eurytheme
TACACACATGCTACACACATGCTACACACATGCTACACACGTGCTACACACATGCTACACACGTGCTACACACGTGCTACACACCTGCTACACACGTGCTACACACATGCTACTCACATACCTACTACACGCATACTACAAACATATAACACTCATAACTTACTATAGTAATGGGTGCGTTGCTATGGTAACGGGGCGCGTTGCTAAGGTAACTGATGCGTTGCTATTGTAAACCAACATGGCGCCCGCGCTACAGCTGTTCTCATAAAGACGCGCTAGCGCAAGCGAGCGCACACTTGGATGTCATGGTTTGAATGCTATACCAACTACTTTGATACTCTTCTTACTGCTGTATGAAGTATGCGCTTTGCTTAAGCAGTTCATCTCATGAAAAATGTCTAATAACAATATTGTTTCAATACAAATTTTTGCATTCCCTTTGCCCTTTGGCAATTACCAAAATAGTGCCTACGGTTTAACCGTGAAAACTCAAACAAACCACTTTCCCCTCTATACACCCAATAACAAACTCATAACAAATAATAATATCACTATAATAACTAATTTCTTTTGCAGCCACTATCCGAAGAGAAACTAATGAAACTATTAGAAATAGCAGTTTGTGACGCAGAGTGTGTTAACGCGAGGAGCAGTGAACTAGCGTTGGTCATATTGTACCATCAGTTGGGTGAGTTTATGTTTATTTATCTACTAGATTAAGGGCCGATTTTTCAATGCGTGGATAAAACTTATTCGTCGAATAATGTATAAAACTACCATTTTAAAAACGTATTCTAATTGCCCGTATTTGACAGTTTACGCGACATTTTTATATTATCGTGTAATACTTTATTGGACGGATTAGTTTTATCCAAGCATTGAAAAATCGGCCCTAAACGTATTTTCTTTCTTTCTTTCTTCTTTCTTTCTAGTTTACCGCCCGCGGCTTCGCCCGCTTTGTCTAAAACCTAATAAATTATATACTAAAACCTTCCTCTTGAATCACTCTCTCTATTAAAAAAACCGCATCAAAATCCGATGCGTAGTTTAAAAGATTTAAGCATACAAAGGGACATAGGGACAGAGAAAGCGTCTTTTGTTTTATACTATGTAGTGATAGAAATATTATAAAGAGATGATTTGTTTGTATGTATGTATGTTTGTAACGAATTGACTCGAAAGCTGCTGGGCGGATTTTAATGAGACTACAGTAACAGCACACGGCACAGATAGTCTATACCAATAATAAATTTGGAGTATCTGCTTGTAATATTGAAATAACCGATTTTTACTTAATGCATATACATATATACCAAAATAGTAAATTTTACAATTTTTGTCTGCCTGTTTGTTCCGGCTAATCTCTGGAACGGCGGAAATTTTGGCGGGATTTGGATGTGATAAGAAGTAACTTGAGCTACTTTTTTAAAGGATTAGGAAATTTCGGTTTAAAAGTAAATACTCATTTATTGTATTACTAGCTTTCCACCCGCGGCTTCGTCCGCGCAGTCAAAGAAAAACCCGTATGGTTCCCGTTCCCGTGGGATTTCCGGGATAAAACCTATCCTATGTGTTATTCTGATGTATAAGCTATATTGTGGTAAAGTTTCATTCAAATCCATTCAGTAGTTTTTACGTGAAAGAGTAACAAACATCCATACATCCATACTTACAAACTTTCGCCTTTATAATAGTAGTAGGATAATGCAGGCGTAAAATCAAATATAAAAATAAATAATCTTTATTTACAGAATTAGACCTGGTTGAATGGAGTCGGGAAGGTGGTCCCGTGCCGGAGGAAGCGTATTGTCTTTATGAATTCGCCGCGCAATTGCAGGCGTATTGTCATGTGAGTTTTATTGCAATTATTTACAAATATTTATATACATAATTCTAATTCTTATGACGAAAAAAAATGATATGAAATTTTAACAGATTTTAGTCGGTTCAAATCGCAGGGTTTGGCGTACAATTTTCAGAAATCTTTGCATGTAGTTTTCTTTCTGATCAAAATAAATGGATTTTTTTCTTTGAGTAGAATTTTTTATACTCTTTAGATGGCATTCCAATGTATATTATATTTTATTTACACTATGATGTCATTGGATTTTATTTACACTATGATGTCATTTCGTGATTATTGTAATTGAATAAATATGGCTGAAAAACAGCCGTGAAGTGTGAAAGCACTAGCCTTTTGGTCATCGTTTCCACCATATGCATGTTTGTTGTTATACATATCTGATTTTTACTGCGAAAAAATGAATTTTACATTGTCATACTCTTTGCCTATAACAACTCTAATGCCATTACAGATGAGCGACGCGTCCCTAGTGGTGGTTCGTACGCGTTTCCGCAGTGTACTGGCGCGATACGAAGCTCGAGGTGCTTCTGTGCAACGGCAACGGCTCGTGTGGCGGCTCAGCGAGCGGACCCGTAAGGTGTGTGGTGGTGCCTTTATATATTTTATAGTTAGGAGTTGCTACTGGGCAACCGACCTCTTCTCAGCGTGCTGTCACTATGGAAACGAGTGTCAAACGTAGCAGGCACGGCGCGCTATTTGGTTACCATGGCAACCGACCTGCCTTTCATCTATGTGCTCTTGTCAAGAAGCTTATATCTAATACACTGGAGATTTCGGTATGAATTAACGTGTAACAAGAAAATATAACGTTGAATGGCACCTGTATGTTTTTTATCCCTTTCACACCAAGGTAGTTAGTTAGGTGTGAAAGGGATAAAAAAATATACAGGCGTCATTCAAGGTCATATTTTCTTGTTATAAGTTAATGGTCATAGTGCAATCTCCAGTGTATTAGATATAAGCTTCTTGGTTGCGCATAATAGTAATAGTTGGCGGGCCGCGCTGTCGCCATGGCAACGAGGATCACGCAAAACACCATAGGAACCAACAGCTAGCATATCAAAGGAGAACTCGCTTTTTCGTATGTACATAATGACTTACAACCGAAATCGGCATCGGTGCTAAAGAAGTTTTTTCTCAATTTAATTTTCTCAACAACAAAAGAAAACAAATATTACGCACATATGACATTACGACATGAAATTGCTGAGCACATTCTAATAAAATTTTTTGCACACAGGTGCTACGTCCAACAGACAAACTGACATCCATGCTGCCAACGATCGAGGAACAACACTTCGCTGTCGACTCTACGCCCGTAAGAAACAGGTAATTATTTGTAACTAGCTGTGCCCCGCGGTTTCACCCGCATTGCTTCGCTCCTGTTGGTCTTAGCGTGATGAATGAATGAATGAAAATTCTTTATTGCTTAGAAATAAATAAATACAAATGCAAAAGCACATATATATAACCTATAATAGCCTTCCTCGATAAATGGACTATCTAACACCGAAAGAATTTTTCAAATTAGGAAATAAAATATTCTACATTTGATTGTGGGTTTTCAAGTATTTTAATTCCAAATTTTATTTATTAACTTTTATGAAACTGTCCATATTTCAATTATTATCTTGACTACTGCTACGTGACCTCAAAATGCAAGGTTATCCATAATTAGCATATTATGTTTTTAATTTTTATCATAGATAACAGAATGTTAAATTAATCTATTTAGTATATTTACCATCGAGTTGGTATTTATATTATTATTTGACGATTCTCAATTTTTAATTTTTATTTATTTTTGAACGAACAAAATGTATTTATATAATCAATCAACATTTCCAAATTTTTATGTAAGTTAATAAAAATATCTTCTTTCTAGAACCGGAAGCGAAAGCAGCGAATGCGAAGAGACATCCGATTGGCCGAGAAGCCCCGTACTGCCTGTGTACTGCGACAACTAGCATAAATAAAAATAATAATAAAATTAAAAAAAAAAAATCAAACACAAAACTCGTTCTTTATTTAAATTTGGCGGGAACATGTCCGAGGGAAAAGCAAATTCGTTCTTAAATTAATTAAGCATTAAAAAAAAAAGAATAAACAAGCATTGGTTTATAAACTGGCTGTTTGCAATTTTAATAAAAAAAATGTAAACTGTCACTTTGGTTTTCAATTAAGAAAAAAAAATGATTTGTTAACTGTCTGTAACTATGGAATTTGAATAAAAAAATTAATGAACGAATTTGTTTTTTTTTTTAATAACCGGGCTAAAGAATGTGACTTGAGCGTTCAAATGTCGTTGGCGCGAAATTGAAAAATGGTTTTTTATAAAAGTTAATAATAAATAATAATTAATAATGTCGAGATCCCACTTTTGAATATTCAAAATTCCGTGATCGAAATGATTTAATTCTATTTTAATAAAGGCAGCGTGAATTTGACATGTTTTAATATGGAACCGGTTAATAAATGAGGGAGTATTATTTTTAACGTTTTTTTTTTTAATAATTGCATCCGCAAGGGCAATGGTCGTTTTTTTAGTTTTTATCAGTATATAGCTTTATTAATTATTGTAATTTTTTTAGATAAAATCTACATTAGATCGTTTGTCGACGACATTTCACTATATTAGCGTAGTTTTTTTTAATAATTTTCGTTCAAGGCCACTAAAATTGTGCTAATAATAGGTAGTTTTTATGTATTTACGTTTTTATAGTTAATATATATAAAAAAAGTGTGATCTGTCGTCGGTAAGTTGATACAAAACGAACATTGCTCTGGCCCATAGCTTAACTGTGATGATTTTTGTAAGTGAAAATGTTCAAAAAAAAATAATAATAAATAAAAATAAATAAATATTCCATATTTTCTAGATGTAAGTATAATACTTAAGACATGTGAATGCATATTTACGAGATAAAAAAATGTCCACCGATTTTTTTAACGATTGAGAAAAACATCAATTGTATATTGTTATCTATTAATCTCGGCCGGGTTTAGTAATTCGTGATGCAAAAAAAAAACAAACAAACAAAAAAACTTATTTTTAACTTAGCGTTTAATATTCATACTTATTTCGTAAAAGTATAAATATATAAATGACAAAAAAATAAATATAAATTGAAAAAAAATCATAAAAAAACGATCTCAAAACTTTTTTTTTCATAATAAATGTAACACTAATGTATAAAAAATCACCTTATGTGGCGTGTGTATGTTTTTTCGTTTGCTTGTGTTTTGTTATCTGTAGTTTAATTTATTTTTTAAAACGGTCAGCTCAAAGCAGGATTTGATAATAATATAATAAAATATATATTGCTACTCTGTGATAATATCTTATGAATAATATTGGCGGAAAGTCATTTTCAATGATAATTTTGATATCGCATATGTATAATTATGTTTCAATTCGATTTACTAAATATTGTATAAATGACGATCTTTAAAATGTGTAATGCTTTCTCTTTCTATCGCATACAATTAGACTTTGTTAGAGCGAGAGGGGTGTTAACTTAAAAGTTTGGTCGCATAATCGTGCCATCTCTCTCTAACTAAGGGAAGTTTATTCAAGATAGAAAGAGACTGTACTGTCAATGTGCTGTATTTAGTATAATAAGTTGGCTATTTGGCTTAATTTAGGTTTTAAGTACATTTTTTTATTATATAACTGTAGTATATTAATTGCATTTTTCATCATTTTCATTTTAATGTACCTAGATAGTCAAAACGGTCAATATATTTTCGAATCGAATTTGCGCAGGCTGACTTGTCATGCAAACTTGATGCTATCAAATATTATAAGTAAAAAGGTATAGGTAGATTATAAGCGCGAAAGACACGTCTAAATGTGGCTAATTGGCCACATTTTACTTCAGTTGTCTCTTTCTAACGACAGTTGAATCATGCCATCTCACTTTGACGGATAATCGTGTGTGCGTTAGTGTATTTTTAAGATCGAATGTTGTGTTGGTAAACTATCTACACCTTTTTACGTATACTATGATATTTTTTCTAGTTAAATATATGTAATATCAATGTTATCTATAGAAAATATTATAAATGAGTATATGTCACGGGAATATCACCAGAAATGGCAGATGTGTTCATATTTTATTGTAAAATTTTGTATCTTGCATTTAAATGTAGTGTGAATGTATCGATTGTAAATGTGTGGAACTCGAATTAGTGGAATACAGAATGCGACCTTATGCTGTGGTTTTATTTTATTCTACATACCCAATCTTAAAAAAAACATATACATATACTAGCGGTCCGCCCCGGCTTCGCCCGTGGTACATATGAAAAATAGATTTTGGCCGATTCTCAGACTTACCCGATATGCACAGAAAATTTCATGAGAATCGGTCCACCCGTTTCGGAGGAGTATGCAGACTAACATTGTGACACGAGAATTTTATATATAAGAAGATTATATTGTGTACTCTGACTTGATGCTACTAATATCACTTATAGAGAAGAAGCCTATAGCCTTCCTCGATAAATAGGCTATCTTACACCGAAAGAGTTTTTCAAATCGGACCCTTAGTTCCTGAGATAGAGCGTTCAAACAAACATAGCTTTATAATATTACTAGATGTGCCCCGCGGTTGTATCCGCATTGCTTCATTGCTTAGCGTGATATATAGCCTCTAGCCTTCCTCGATAAATGGGCTATCTAACACCGAAAGAATGATGTGGTTGATATTCACAGAAAATTTAATACATACTTCATAACTAATTGTTAGTATTAATTATAGTTACAAGTGTAGGTTTATAATTTTTTGCATGTTGTGTTCGCTCCTAGATAGCGTCCAACTAAATTTCACACAGATTATGACTGAATTTTCACTATTTTCTAACAGATGGAACGTCGAGTTATCAGACCAAATAATAATAATAATAAAACAAAAACAATATACCCTACATAAACACACACCCTACAGAAACACTTATTTGCGAAGCATACCTATAGAAATACAACAAAAGATAACTTAAAACTATACCATTAAAAAGGGGAATAAATATTATGACCACCAAAAAAACTTCGATACCCGATCTCTTTTGCCAAAAATATATTTAACACCAAAAAAAAATTAAGCCCAAAAACTTCTTATAAGTATAGAACTATTTCTAGCTGTTTTATTCACGACTGTAATTCAAATTGTATTTGGGGACCAAAAATAGTAAATGATCACCAAATTTTTGTGAGCAAATTAACGTGCTATTTTTGCCCAATTAAAACACTAGTTATGATGGCCAAAAAATGTGATTTCATATTAGAGCATGTCTCCGGCTTACAAGCTCGACACTTTGGACATGCACATGTCTAAAGTTTCTCAAAGATTATATTTGCAAGCCGGTAGCCACCTCCTGAGGCAAGAGGCATATGAAACGTAAACGACCAGCCAAAGATAAAAAAAGCATTTTTATAAATTTAATAAAAGATTTATAGAAATTGTAACTATGACTCTTATTTGTTTTAGAGCTATAGACGAATGAAGATAAAGATTTAAATGTGGTTAATAGTTTGGTGTTCATTAACTATTTTTGGGTCAACAATGATTTGTTTGAAGTCATATGCTTTAATAGAATAGCAATATGTACAAACGTTGGTTATGTTATGAGGATTTATATTTTATAATATTTGTATACGTAGTATATTATTATTAGTCTGTGGTTATACTAACTGCAAAATTGTTATTCAGTTGATCACGTTGTATTGTTCTTGTTTATTTATGAGATAAATAAAGTTCTTTAAACCGATATGTTTGGATGATATATATATACTGTAGTCTGTATACAGAACTCTGAAAAAAACTCCTTTTTTTTCATATCGCGCCATCTATAATTTACAACAATTAACTAATCAAATAATTTATCTAATACTTTGAAGTAGTACGGTGATATTTACATAGATGGCGCTAAAACTAAATTGTAGCAAAGTCGCAGAAAGCTATCGAGTAATTCGACAATTACGTCACCGTCGAGTTGGCACTGTCAACGAGACACCCAGATTCAAGACCTCACTATAAAGGTAACTCACTATCAAATAACAAAAAAAAAAATAAAACGGTAACAAATGCGTCGTAAAAAAGCTCGCAAAACTAATGAATATAAAGCTTTATACGATGAATTAATAGAAAATTACACATCATTGTATATTCCGATATTAAAATATTACAACATCCAACCAAATGTTTACCGTCTTCGCGAAAAGCAAACTATAAATTTAATTGACGAGCGCAAACCGTCCTCGTCAGAGCACAAGACTCTGTAAACCCTAACTTACAATAACAATACAAACAATAATTAATATAGCAATTTGCATTATAACTAATTATATATTTTTTTTAATAATTATTGTTATTGTACTGCACTGGCGCTGTATTAATGCGACTGTAAATAATTAGTGGTCCCATGTCCCCTAGTGGGGTAAGGGGCACTGATGGATTTATCTTTAGGGACAAGTAGGATCAGCCTTCTATGTCCAGCCAGACCGAGATATTTTTTTTTCCTCATCTCTATCGGGAATCGAACCCAGGTTCTACGCTCACGCGTCAATCACTGTACCAAGGAGGCGGTCAACGAATAGTATCCAGGCATACAGTGGATCATTTTCATTGACTAGGTAAACTTTATATTGAAAACTAGGTGTACCCCGCGGTTTTACTCGCATTGCTCCACTCCTACTGGTCTTGGCGTGATGATATATATGCCCTATAACCTTCCTAGATAAATGGGCTATCTAACACCCAAATACATATTTTTTCAAATCGGACCAGTAGTTCTTGAGATTAACGCGTTCAAACAAACTCGTCAGCTTTATAATATTAATAGTATAGATTTAATAAAACTTTTTTTATATTTTTTTCCTCTCTACATTGTATTGGGTAGTAGTAATCTTAAATTTAAATACATATGTTACTAAACTAGTAAGGATACTTACTATAAATAAAACCAATAAAACACACAGTTTATAAAAAAATATTTATTGATGAAAAATTTACAGATTTAATAACAAGAATGTTTAAGTAGATAGAATTTATAAGTAGAAATAGGTAATGTAATTTTATAAATACATATAATTATGTAATATGTATATTGGTTGTCTGCGGAATACGCTTGAGATGTACATTTTACTTAAAAATATTAATTTATTGTAATAATATTTAATTCAACAAACAAAAAAGACATGAAGTGTAGTAGGTAACTAATGCAATTATTGTTACACCTGATAAGTAAATAAAATAAAAAATATACCTACCGACCGAATTGAGAACCTCCTCCTTTTTTGAAGTCGGTTTAAAAATGAAACAGCTATGAAAATTCATGTTTTTTATTTATTGCATCTTAAAAAAAGTAGCTTTTTTTTAAGATGCAATAAATAATATAAAAAGCTAGTTTTAGCTTTATTTTGAAATTCCATAATAAATACAATCAAAACATAACCCTCTTTCTTGCACAGTCGAGTTATTTTTTTGATAGGTTTTGACACAGCAAAGAAATTATAATCAAATAATTACTAGTGTGGCCTACTATCGTTATGCTTTGGATTAAGGAATCCTATCCTACAAATATTATAAATGCGAAAGTTTGTGAGGATGGATGTATGTATGTTTGTTACTTTTTCACGCAAATAACTACTTCTGAACCGATTACAATGAAATTAAGCACACATATAGAGGGTAACTTGGATTAACACATAGGATACGTTTTATCCCGGAAATCCCACGGGAACGTTAACTCTGCGGGTTTATATTTGAAAACGCGCGCGAAGCCGCGGGCGGAAAGCTAGTTTTGAATAAAACAACTAAAATAGGTGTTTGCAATTTTGATATTTTTCCTGTTATAGGTTAAAAAGGTCAAATGAAAAGTTGTGTTATCTTTGTGTACAACTAAATAACAATGATTTGATATGATGAAATTAATAAAATGAATAAAATGAGATGATGAAATGAATAAAATGGGTATTAAATGTAAATTTAAGTCAAATGCTATAATTTGTACTTTATGAACTTATTTATTTTTGGAGTACGATTTTTTCTTTTTTAAAGTGTACGTAGTTAGGTGTGTTTTAAAACCAATGACCTTATAATGCTAAAATGACGCATCATGTTTTTATAAATATGTGCACCCCGGCTTCGCCTGTACAGGATTCCTTCGTCTGAAGAAACCTTCGTGGGCTCATATCACTGCTGAAGATTACATGATCAAATGCGTAGTTTAGGATTATAAAAAGAACGTACAGACATCTTATACAAAAATGAATGTATATAAAAATGAATCGCAAAAGGTAAGCGCATAACTCAAGAACGGCTGAACAGATTTCGATAATTCTTTTTTTATTATATTCCTTGAAGTACGAGGATGGTTCTTATGTAGAGAAAACGTAAATATTAAGTACCACGGGCGAAGCCGGGGCGGAACGCTAGTATTATATAAAAATGAAACCCGTTTCACGTTGTCACGGCATCACGCGTGAACGGGTGGACCGATTTCGTTAATTCTTTTTTTATTATATATACTCCTTGAAGTACGAGGATGGTTCTTATGTAGAGAAAACGTTAATATGTACCACGGGAGAAGCCGGGGCGGACCGCTAGTTATATATAGATTTCAAATCGATTATATTTTGTTTAATTATTTAATAGTCTGTGCTTATATTTCTTCGCTTATCTGTTGACATTTAACTTCAGTATGACCCCATTTGATTCGTTATTGCTAATTAAATATAATATTGATAAATATTTTTGCTATTTATATAAGTTACATAAATAAATGTGTTTGAGGAAATGCTATACATAATATAATCTTGCAAAATATTACCTTTTTATTATTTTGATTTACCTTTTTTTTCAATTAAGATAGATTGTTTTATTTTGATTTATATCCATGAATGTAATCTATGAAAAAGATAAAAAATGTGTTTAATTCTGTAAATAATAAATAAAAAACAACTTTAAAACTCAATATTATATTGAATACAATAATTAGACCCGGCATAAGAATTATTTTTTTTTTACAAAAATGCCAAATACTATATTAATATACATACATAAGTATTATATTATGTATTAAAATTTTATGACTTTCAACTTAATAATAACTTATTTAAATTAAAAAAAATATTGATTGATATTTTAATCTTATAGACGATAATATTTTGTGTGTCTCTAATATCTTCTCAAACTTAAGAATTAATTGTAAAATAATATATATAAAAATTTTATTATAAAAATGTGGGATACAGCGGCGATGCGTCTTTCCAAACTATACAAGGCCAGTACGCAAGGGTGTGAAACTAATCACGTATAGTTTGGAAATAACTTTTTCACAAAGTTCTTCCAATCTATACAACAGCAGTACGCAAGTACTCGCGTATACTTTGTAGTGAAGTAAGTAAGAATAGCGCTCCAAAATATACAGCGCCAGTACGCATGCAGACTAATCGTGTATGTTTCGGAGTAAGCGCGGCGTCTTTCCATTGCTCGCGCTTATATTATTGTATTGCTGTTTTGAAATCTATTATTAAAATGCATGTGTATTGTGTATGTAATGTTGCGTACTGATCGTATTTTTTTTTGTATCGAGGATGCTTGTGTCTTCGTTCCCGACTATACTGCACGACTTACAATTGACAATAGTGCTAAAATGTAAGAATCTAATAAGTCCAGAAGAAGACGGTTGCGAGGCGACGGCAATTTTTGTGTAGTTAAAAAAAACACGAACCTAACCGAACCCATAGGTAACCCTTATATCTGTTACCTATTTATTTTTCTAAGCTCACCTAATAATATTTTTATTCCATATTTTACTGAATCAATCAAGAAGAATAAAAGTAGATAGATATAGCTTTACAAGTCTTTGATTGCCTACGCCTATTTATTATTTCGCTCAAGCGTAAGTGGTGTAGTAGGTATTTATATTTAGTTATATTTTGCGTACTGATCGTGTATAGTTTGGAACGAAGAATCAAGCATCCGTGTTACAAAGTATACACGATCAGTACGCAAACTTCGTGTATATTTTGTAATAACAAACTTAAAAACAGCATTACAAAGTATACACGAGCAGTTTCCTATGGTTGCGTTCTGGCTATGTATAGTTTGTAAATACGCAGCGGCGATACGATATTATTCTTATCAAATCACGACCTATCAAATACACAAAGTGTCATAAATATCGGTCAAGCCATTTCGGATTTTTTAGAAAATTGGGAATTAAAACTGTTTCTTATCAAATTGTTATGTAACTTAATATAACCCTAAGTTATTACCTTAATATCAAGTTATAGGCAAGTTAAGCTAGCCAATATCTATAAAAATATTATGCATTAGTTTAAATACAGTAGATGATGGATTTTTGAAGTAAAACTTCTTTAGGCGCGACTAGGGAGTAACTCAGATTTTTTTCTGACGGAAGTAACGCTGTGTAGTTTCCGCCATTTAAAAATAATAATTCTGATTGGTTGTAAGTATATGTCATATACTACACGCTTCTTGACTTATACGCCAGCTAGTGGCAAATATCATAATCAATTAGGATTATTTATTTTCAAATTTTCAAACGGATCAATTGTGAATAGCAAAGTGAATGAAAAATTCAACAGTTTTAAAAACATTATTTTAAATTGCAAAATTTTTTGAAAATCTCTAAATATACTTGTTTATTTATTACTTTTAAAATAAGTAAATTAAAAATAAATTTTCTGACAATTGCGACATTTTATAATATTCAATAACAAGGTTATATTGACATGTGCGTTTTACTTCAATCGCGCGTAAAGGTTACACGCACACACTTTTTTTTTTTTTAAAGAAATAGATTGTTTTCCAATTTAAAGTTAGTTTTAAAACATCTAAAAAAAGTGCGTGATAAGAAAAATGTGTTTTTCTTTGTGCTACCAATACTATATTTTTTGCAAAAAATTATTAAAAAATCCATCAAAAACTTTAAAACCAATATTATTTCAGATCAAAAACCTAACTAGAGATCATAGTTTAAAAAAACACAACCAACTGCGCAAAAAAAATTCAATTTTTACTTTAGTAAAAGTTTTTAAAAAATATTGCAGGTACCTAAATATACTTAAATTTTAAAATATCTAATAAACTAACCATACTAAGTACTAAATAAAAAATATTTTTACTAATGAAAAATATTAAAAAATATTTTTATTAAGAGCACTTACGGTATGTATATGAATCAATAATTTTAAAATGATTTTTTTCTATGACTAAATCTCATTTTTATAGAAATATCAAGGATAAATTAAAAAAAAATACAATTTTATGCGAAAACCATTGAATACATTTTGATGAAACTAAAATAATAGATAGATACGTTGTACAAAGTGCAACAAGAATGTAGTTTATTTAAATACAAGCTGTGCCCGCGGTTTCACCCGCAGTGCTCCGTTCCTGTTGGTCTTAGCGTGATGATATATAGCCTATAGCCTTCCTTGATAAATGGGCTATCTAACACCGAAATAATTTTTCAAATCGGACCAGTAGTTCCCGAGATTAGCGCGTTCAAACCAACAAACTCTTCATCTTTATAATATTAAGTATAGATTAAATTGAAAATTATTAAAACTTATTTAAATGTATGTATGTCCCCTTAAAATAACAAAATTGATTTTATTTTTCATCTTATCTTAAATATATAAACAATTAAAAAAGGTCCATATTAAAAATATATTTGTGCAAAACAACATTCATATTTTCCCTTTGGATTATAAAAATAGAGTTTCAACTTTAAAACTAAAACTTATTTATACACAAGTATAAAAAATATTCCGTTCATATTTCTATTAATCTCTTTATTCAATTTGTTTTTCGATAAACAAATAAAAAATACAATGTCATTCATATTCATTAAAATAAAAACTGATACAATTTCAAAATATAATGCAATAATATTTTACGTTCCAAATTCAAAATTACATTCGAATTCCATATTTCAAATTCTATACATTCAAAAAAAGAAACTTTCGAATCTATTCCAAATTCAACCATCTTTCGAATTGCACAAAAATTGTGCGTTCTTTAACCCTGCGAAATTCAAATTTCGAATTAAACGTTCCATTCCATGTTCAAACATTTATTTATAACACTTTTAACGGCATTTCTTGAGGAATTCCAACACTTCGATCGGAAAGTTTTGTCTTGTCGACGATTTGCTCGCAGACCGGGCGTATTCTAGTGGAGTTACTGAGCTGAAAAAGAAATACAATATTAATATATGTATCTAAATCTCGTGTCACAATGTTTGTCTTCAATGGACTCCCAAACCATACCGATTATAATAAAATTCGCACACCATGTGCAGTTCGATCCAACTTGAGAGATAGGATAGTTTAAACATGTAGGTACCACGGGCGAAGCCGGGGCGGACCACTAGTTTAATATAAATATAATTAAAAAAGAGTGTCAGAAGTGAAACTTCTTTGATAAGATTCGATAATAAATATTATTAAGAAAAGAGTCTGTGTACACGTGTCAGAAGTGAAACTTCTTTGATAAGATTCGATAATAAATATTATTAAGAAAAGAGTCTGTGTACACGTGTCAGAAGTGAAACTTCTTTGAAAAGGTTCAAAGGTACTAAAAACGTCGCCTCACTCTATGACGTGACGGTATTGCTATGACGCGACTTTGAGATTTTACTCTCAATGCGCCTAAAGAAGTTTCACTTCAAAAAACACGCTCACGGATCCTTGATAAGTGTACAAAGTTTGAATTAAATCTGTCATTTTTTATCACTACATAGTATAAAACAAAGTCGCTTTCTCTGTCCTTATGTCCCTATGTATGCTTAAATCTTTAAAACTATGCACCGGATTTTGCGGTTTTTTATAGATAGAGTGATTCAAGAGGAATGTTTTAGTATATAATTTATTATGTTTTAGACAAAGCGGGCGAAACCGCAGGCGGAAAGCTAGTTAACAATAAATTGTCAGAAGCAAATTAAAATGGGATCAAGCGGAAAAAGCTAGCTTTCAAACAGAATCATCAAAATCGGTTCACGCAGTCCGAAGTTATGAGGTAACAAAGCCAAAAAAAAATTATATATTAGATATTTAATTATGTACCTTCTATTTTGCGCATGTGCAAGTTTCTTCCACATTTTTCGATCAATGTTCTTAAAAATCACCATTATGAGACGAAGGTCACAATTCGCTGAATTAACAGCCAAATGTAGGGCTGTTTCACCCCCTTTAATATCCTGAAAAAAAAAAATGAGAATTGTAAACGAAATATTGTGTGTAATAATAATTATGTTAATTTATCCATACAATTTTCCAGAAATAGGCTTTTTTATAATTTTTATAAACTTTTAATCTATACTAATAATATAAAGCTGATGAGTTTGTTTGGTTGAACGCGCTAATCTCGGGAATCTGGTCCGATTTGAAAAATTCTTTCGGTGTTAGATAGCCCATTTATCAGGAAGGCTATAGGCTATATATCATCACGCTACGACCAACAGGAGCGGAGCGATGCGGGTGAAACCGCGGGAAACAGCTAGTTATATATGACATTTGGCACAGAAAGTTCCCAAACTATTTACATTTATTACACAATATAAAATATTATTTAATACTAGAAAAATTAAAGTAAAAATTGGTTGTCTGTAAAGTCGGTTTACTGACGACAGTTGAACGTGACAACGTCCGATTGTGCTTCTTTGTCGCTCGTTCCGCGCTCTCGCTCGCACTTCAACCCTTACATGGAACGCCTCAGAGCGAGGTAACGCCGCATGAGTCATGTCATTTTTTCGGGCTCTATCGAATTATAAGACGTTGTCACGTCAAAAAAAAATTATATATTAATTTACCTCACGCCACAAATCCACGCCAGCGTGTTCTAAGAGCACATGTGTGGTGTGAATTCTTGGTGATTTCACGCTATGTAAGCTGCAAGCCACGTGTAGTGCTGTGTATCCTGTAAAATATATTTATTATTTATTTATTTGACACTTCATTACACACATTATTTTATAAAATATAAAAGTAAATAATAAATCACAAAGTTACAGCTTTTATATGTGTAACGGGGCGGCCTTATCACTTCAGAGTGATCTCTACCAGGCGACCCCTGGTAATATATATAATTTATATAAAAAAAATTAATAAGATATATAATTTAAATAAAAAACTATTTAGTATGATGTAGTTATGAAATTATTGTATTGTCACCGATCCTTGATAAGTGTACAAAGTTTGAATTCAATCTGTCCGTTTAAAGTGGGCCAACAAACAATAACAAAAAATATAATACAATTTTTCTTATAATTTATCATTAAGCTAAATATACTAGATTATATACCAAATCCTTGAATCCTACCTAACCAAGCCCATGTATATTCTACATTTTCTAAGATCCCTCCTCCTCACTCCTATCTATCATAATCAAACCCATCTATTACACATCTACACAACCATCCCTCACTACCACACACAATTCCCCTCAAAACTAAATTCCGTTCCCCACCTCCCTCGCCCATCCTCCCCACATACTTCTCCTATCCCTCTCACCTCCCTCTCCCATCCTCCCCATCTCCCCTATCCCATCCTCCCCATCTCCCCTCCCCCATCCTCCCCATCTCCCCTCTCCCATCCTCCCCACTCACCATCAGCATTAGCATGATGCAAACCGAACAATGGTACATCCCCACTGTGCTTCGAAACAAGCTCGTATAGACACAGGCCAAATGTGTCCCCACCACGAGCGCAAGCGATTATTAGATTGTCACCAAGAGCGTCGACCTGTGGGAAAATAAAAGATAATTAAAAAAGGTAAAAAAGAAGAAACACACAACAGATAGTAAAACTTTAAAAAGCATGCACTTTTTTATACAGGGTGTCACGGATTTACTATGGACACCACTAATAAGGTAAAGAAGACAAATGGTAAAGTTTGTTTCATTTATTGTTTGTCCAACCACACACTGAAATTCTTATAAAGTATAAACAACTGGACCCACAATTATCATATAAAACATTTATTGAAATATGAATTAAACACCTTATTCCATATATAAAACACTTTTTAATCGTAATTATGAGTAGTATGTAGTTGTCTATCTATACCAATATTATAAAGCTGAAGAGTTTGTTTGAACGCGCTAATCTCAGGAACTACTGGTCCGATTTGAAAAATTATTTCGGTGTTAGATAGCCCATTTATCGAAGCAGGCTATTGGCTATATATCATCACGCTAAGACCAACAGGAGCGGAGCAATGCGGATAAAACTGCGGGGCACAGCTAGTATATTATATAACTAACCTCAGTAAACAGGCATTCGCCCGCGGGTTTGAACGTATCTTCTCTAGTCACTGTTCGTATGCATTGCACCAAATATCTTGTTATGAGTGGTCTGCTGGGACAACGTAGTACCGCTGCTTTTAGTAGATTTAGACCTGAAAATTAATATTTTTTGGTTACTTTTTAGTAGATTATGGATATGAAAAAAATCAATAAATATATACAATAAGAAATAGAATATTATAAAGCTTCGTCAGTCATTTTAAAAGTATTTTCTATTTGATCTAGCAACTGTTATATCAAAACACTCATCGCTTAAGAATATGAAGATAGTTTACAAAAATATACTCATACCTACTAAATTATATAACGTATCTTTTTTTGTCCGTCGAGATCAAGATATATCGATTC